>RJWM01002600.1:0-126103 GCA_004363535.1 Dasyprocta punctata | reverse complement strand
TATGTATTCATGCTTCCAGATGTATAGGTTTTCCAAAATGTAAAACAGGGATTGTTTATGGTGACAAACTGTTGTTTCAGATTCAGACCTCAGCCTGTAACAAAACTTGTGAGATGTACATCCCACTAAATGTCAACAAGTTAGGTAAAAGTTTTTATGTATTAGACAGGGATGATTGACCATAAAGGGGGTATCTTACATCAAAAAAAAAAAAAAAAAGAGAGAAAGAAAAAAAATGCAAATCAAAGTGTGTTTTAAAAATGTCATCATAATTGTCATGTTATAGCATTAGGTATGGTTTTGTTTCCTAGTTTTCTGTATAAAATATATAACTGTTAACATTCTACAGGTAGTCAAATGTTGGGATATCCATGGTTGTTAAAAAATAATGGTCCTATTTTATGTTCTAGGATGTTTGATATTTAGATAAGATGATAATATTACGCTCCTGGCTAAGCCCATTCAGGTATATTATCATCAGTTGGAGATGGCAGATCAATAAACCTTTTGGGAACTAACTCCCACAAATGGCCCAAATGATAATATAGACCAACTGCCCTGAGGCACTGGACAGGCAGCCAGAGACGGGCAACTAGGACACATATGTTACGCCATCAGCTGCCTAAGACAGGCACAGGACCAACTGCTGTCCTGCATGCCCATGACGGGTAAGGCATGATTGGGTTCATATGGAGAATCCTAGACCTAAGACAGGTGCTGTTCTCCCAGGGCCTGCCATACTCCTGATGTAATAAAATAAAAGGGAGGAGATGTAGAGAGCAGTAAAGCTTCACAGCTGCCACCCCGCCTCTTTCACCTGTGGGCATCCGGTGCATCAGCCTACATTTCCCATGATCTTCCCCTGTCCCGCCAGGAAGTGATGATGGCCTGTCCACGCCCCCATACGATGACAGCTTCCACTCCCGTTTCTATATAAACCTTGAACATTTCCGCAATAAACGAAGACTTGATCGGATACTCGTCTTGTCTTCCTTTCTCTCTCCCCAGCCTTGCCCTCCCCCATCTCCATGCCCTCTCCTCGAGACCCCCATTTCTTTTAGGACCTGCAGGCGGGTTCACTCAAACTCTTTAATTAAATCAATGGGAAGCAATCCTCCCTAAATCATTCCTGGAGGCATATATTACTCTGATACCAAAACTAGAGAAAGACCCAACCAAAAAAGAGAACTATAGGCCAATCTCCCTAATGAACACAGATGCAAAAATTCTCAATAAAATGTTAGCAAACAGAATGCAGCAAATTACCAAGAAGATTATATACTATGACCAAGTGAGATTCAGCTCAGGCATGCAGGGATGGTTCAACATATGCAAATCAATTAATGTAATACACAATGTCAACAGAGCCAAAGACAAAAATCACACAATCATTCCTATAGATGCAGAAATGGCTTTGATAAAGTCCAATACTCATTCATGATACAAACTCTAAAGAAAATTGGAATAGATGGTTCCTATCTCAATCTGATAAAAGTCATCTAGGACAAACCAACAGCCAACATCATATTAAATGGAAAAAAACCTGAAAGTTTTCACTCCAAAATCGGGAACAAGACCAGGATGTCCACTATTACCACTCCTATTCAGTATAATCCTGGAAACGTTACTCAGAGCAATTTAGACAAGAGAGAAATAAAATGAATAAGAATAGAAAGGAAAAAATAAATTATGATCATTTGCAGATGACATCATACTCCACATGGGAAACACCAAAAACTCCGCCAAAGGACACCTAGATTTAATAACCAAGTTGATTAACATAGCTAGGTCCAAACTTAACACTCAGAAATCAATAGCATTCCTGTATACAGACAACAAACTCACTGAGAGAGAAATTAGGGAAACCATACCCTTCACAATAGTATCCAAAAAAGTATTAAGGAATTACTCTAACAAAGGAAGTAAAATATTTATACATTGAAAATTACAGTACTCTGAAAAAAGAAAGTGAAGAGGGTTGCAGAAAATGGAAAGATACCCTTTGCTCATGGATAGGAAGAACCAACATTGTGAAAATGGCCATACTCCCAAAACTGTTATACAGATTTAATGCAATCCTGATCATAATACCTTTAACATACCTCACAGAACTGGAGAAAACATTCCTAAAATTCACCTCAAAGAGAAGAGACCTAGAATAGCAGAGGCAATCCTATGTAACAAAAGCAAGGCAGGAGGCATCGCAACACCTGACTTGAAATTATATTACAAAGTTACTGTGACAAAATCAATATGCTACTAGCAAAGAACCCTAAAAAACCAAAAAAACACAAAAACAGACCTGAGGATCAATGGAACAGAATAGAGGATGCAGACACAACTACACATGCATTCAGTAACATTATCTTTGAAAAAGATGCTAAACATGTTTGCTGGAAGAAAGGTAGCTTTCCACATGCTGAAGTCTTAAACTAAACCCATTTCTATCACCATGCACTAAACTAAAATCAAAATGGATCTAAGATCTAAATATTAAAACAGAAACACCAAATCTTCTGGAGGACAAAGTAGTTAGAAATCTTGAAGACATAGGAGTAGAGAAGCAATTCATGAACAAAAACCAAACTGCACAGGAAATACTTCAAAGCATCAGCAAATGAGATTTCACCTTGTTAAAAAGCTTTTGCACATTGAAAGAAATCACCAACAGAGTGAAAAGAAAATCCATGAATTGGGAAAAAATTTAGCCAACTGTCCCTCAGACAGAGGACTTCTATCTAGGACATATAAAGAATTTTAAAAAATGAGACTTTCAAATTTCAAACACCCCGTCTAAAAATGGGCAGCTAAGAGAAATACACACTTCTCAGATGAAGAAATACAAATTGCAAGCAAATATATGAAGAGTTGTTCAGCGTCATTGGTATTTGAGAAATGGGGATTAAAACAGCACTGAGATTGCATCTCATTTCAGAGAGAAGAGCTATCTTCAAAAAAATCAACCAAAAACAAATGCTGGCAGGGTTGAGAAGAAAAAGTAACCCTTCTCCACTGCTGGTCGGAGTGCGAACTGGTGTAACCTCTGTGGAAATCAGTGTGAAGATTCCTCAAAAAACTAATATTGATGGTCCCACTGACCCAGCTATTCCCCTTCTGAGTATTTTCGCAGAAGAATTGAAAACATTATACCATAACAAAATATGTGCACTTGTTTATAGCAGCACAATTTGTAATAGCTAAATCTTGGAAACAACCCCAATGCCCATCAACCAAGAAGTGGAAAAAAACATGTGATATTTTTATACAATGAAATGATACTCAGCTGTAAAGAAGGATAAACTGGAGACTTCTTAGGTAAATGGATGCAATATGAGATCATTCTCATAAGTGAAACAATCAGACTCACAAATGTAAACATTGTATTGTCTCCCTAGTGTAAAAAACTGAAAGAATAAATGAGATTAAAAATACACAATAGATCTTGTGAAAGTGAAAGGGAAGGAAAGTGCTCAAAAGTAAAGAACAACTGCCATGAGGGGAAGGAGGGAAAAGATTATATATACACAAGATAGATATTTGTGTTACTGGTCTCTATTAGTTCATTAAAAGGAACAGTTTGTGCTTTCACTGTTTGATTATTTTTATGCCTATATTTTACAAGCTGAGCTACTAATTTGAAGATAATATTATGCAATATATTAACCAGTGTTAATCAACTATTGTTTTGTTTTGAAACTATCATCATTTTTTTTGTTCTAAAATAAAAGTTGAGGCATGCTGGGTCTTTATGACAAATTTGCATGTAACAATGAGTCCCTTAGAAACATCTACTTCAAAATTTTTATCAAAATATTCTTTAACTCTCCCTTTTCTAATCTTCATATTATAAAACATTATTCAAGCTAGTATATTCCTATATGAGAATAGAACTTGTAGGCCAGACAACTAGAGTGTGCCAATAAGCAAATCCACCAACCTCTGTGCTGAATCCAAGTTGCATCTTTGAGAGAACAAAGGAAAAAAGGAGCAAAAAGAAGGAAATAAAGTGGAAAGTGTGAGAGAGAAAGCACAAATATCAATGACTATTTTAAACAAGAATGAATAAATCTTTGATAATAAATGATGTACTGTCATTTATATCAACAAGCTCAATGTACAATTTGATTTATTTCTAAAAATCAGAGTAGATGGCCTTAATCATGCTTTCTCTGAGGTACCTAACCAGGTGTTTTCTTTAATTGTAGGTCATGTGTTCTGCCTCTCTAATTGTCAAAGAAAGGAATGGACCTATGCCCAGGAGGGGTAAATGTGCTAGTGCCAGAAAAAGTGAGCACTTAAGCAGTCTGTTGCACAAGGTGTAAGAGAAAATGCCCCCTACCCTCCACCAGTATACTTCAGTGTGTTAGTTGCCCAGGTAATAGTTCCTGTTGAAGTTCTGGTTGTTTCTGTCTCTTAGAGTCAGCTGGTCACTGTAATGTATATTGTAAGAATCAATCAAAGACAGCCAAGTACTCTGTCTTTGAACTTCCCCTTGCAGACACCATAAAAACCTCCCTTCCTCAGTCTTCAGAGCCTGAACATTTTTATAAGGATTGAGTTCTTGTCAGTGCCCATCTGACATTAAATAAATCTGCCTCCAAATCCTGGGTGTCATTTTGATGCTTCTGTTTGTCATTGCACCTGGTGCAATGGCCAGGAAGACCGACCACACCAACCTCTTTGGTCACTGGTCATGGCCCTTGTTTATGGAGCAAGGACCTCTCTAGGTCCCAGTGGGAAAGTGTGCCCTTGAGGGTTCTTGAGTCCCCTTGGAGATCTGGAGGAGAATTTTTTACCCCCTGGTTGAGTGGTTCACATTGGACCCCAAAGAGAAGAGGATGCAGTCTATCTGTCTGCCTGTCTTTCTTCCTTTCTGCCTGATTCCAGTAAGATCTCCAGGGCACTCCGTTAGTCTGTCTGTCAGTCCTAATCCATTCAATCAGGAGGGGAGTCTGATCAACTCCCATTAGTCAGGACCACCCTCAGTGGAAGGGATTTGGAATGCTTAGCCTCTGAGTACCTGCTGAATGAGTGTATAAGTGAGTGGAATGGACAGTGTAAGCCATTGGCTGTTCTGTCTGTGCACCAAGACTGGAAAGCACTGGTGGCAGTGGCTGATTAGGCCCTCACCTGTGGTTTTGTGGCATCAACATATGGCATAACACGGACCTTACACTCTCCTTAGCTAAGTTGCACCTAAGTCCCTGTGAGGGACACAGCTGGGCGGGCATCTGAACGGTCTCTCTCTGAGGGGAACCCGCCCTTTTGCACCTTTGAATGCATCATCATTCAAAGGTACAAAACACACATGTAGGAAGTCAGAGATGGGAATTAATTAGTCAAAACCTGTAGTCCTTGACTGCAGGAAAAAGGGCTTTTTAGGTGATTAAACCAAACTACTCTTTAAAAAAAAGAAAAAGAAAGGAAAAAAAAAGAGAGGCCCATTCTTCCTGAGAATTCTGCCTTGGCACCCTCATTAGCCACCATGGTTGCTGGTAACAGTTTCACACCCCTGCTCCCAACTCATGTACTTCCAGCCAATTGAACTGGTTCCACTTAGCCATTGCCTACGTTTGACCATAGAGGCCCTCCTCCCAAAGCTTCTGATTCATGGCTACACCTATTCTGGTCAGATGGTGTCATCTAACACCCACCCAAGATGACTGTCAGAAATTTCTTCTGAGTTCCACATTTTAACTAAGGCAACATTGGGCTGTCAGCCCTAACAAATGAGTTGCCATGGCCTTTTCCAAAAGTCACCTCACCCACAAACCTAAAATTAGTCAGGTACTTCTCAAAGACATCATAGAGGGGACACAAAAAGTCTATCAATATGTCAAAAGTTATTACTGTTACACATAACCTGTTATAAGGAGTATGGACACTAAACAATAAATGCCCCCTCCACCTGAGAGACACAAAATATCTGACTATACAGGGCTACCTCAACCTGATGCCCTCTTGGACCTGAATAGATAGGAGAGATTGAGCTCTACAATCTTTTTGGGCTGTTACCTCCAGATGCCACCTGGCTTACATGTCTAGACTTAAAATATGCCTTCCTCTGCTTGTAAGTTGCTCCCATAAGCTCCTTCAGCTTGGGAAATGCTGAGACAAGATTCAACTCACTTGCACACAATTGCTACAAGGGGTTAAAAACTCTCTTGCTATTTTTAAGAAGGCTCTAGCAACAGATCTGACCAAGCCACCAGCACCTTTTCTCTGATACAGAATGTTTCTCTGTCCCCTCTTGATTGCCATCATGGCACTCTGAGAAAAAAATAATAGACTATCAGACTGCTAAAATGCACCTCTCCTACCTATAAAGCTAGTTCAAGATCTCCAAGTTGCCAAAACCACCATGATTGTCCTCTGCATATGTTGCCTCAGGCTTCTGTCACTTACAGCCTGTGGTACAACTGCCGGAACCTAAAGAACACCTTCTTCTGCCTTTGATTGGCTCCCCTCAGCCAGCCCCTGTTCACAAAGACCCCAGTTCTGGACCCAAATGTTAACTGACCTGGATTCAACTTCCCAGAGGTTCAAAAACTTGTTTACCCTCTTTGGAGAAGCCCTCACAACTGACCTTGCTGGTTTTCCAGCACAAAATACAACATCATTTCTGATTAATGACAACCAAGCTGTTTGCTGGAAAGACACAGAAGCTCTGCTACAATAATTGGTTACAAGAATTGGTTACAAGAATTGGTTACAAGAAAGAAACTCTGCAAATTTCTTGGAGTTGCTGGCTTCTATAGAATCTGGATCCTTGAGCTCACAAAAACAATGATGTTTACTCAGACTGTCAGCACCTGGGAGTGCCCAATGGCCTACCTGTGCAAATACTTGGATCCAGTCACTAAGGTCTGCCTCCCTACATTGCCTTCACACTCTAATAACCCCCATCCTTCTGATCAAAGAAGCCAACAAGCTCACTTTGGGCTGAGACCTAATTGTCCAGGTGCCACATACTGTTCTAGACTTCCTGAATAACTGTGGACCACTCAATCCGGTCACATATCTGCCCAACAAACTGGGCCCACCAGATCATGAGCTAAAAACGGACCCCCTGAGAGATGTTCAGTATACCCTGTTTACGGATAGAAGTAGCTCTGTTAGGGCAGACTAGATATGCTGTGGTCACCTTGGGCAAATTTATTTTGGCCAAAATTTTCCTGCTACTGCTTCTTCCTATTTGAAAACCTGCCACCAGTGTCACCAAACCTGAGCTCCTAAGCCCCCTCCAAGAATCCAGTTGACTGAAACATTAACACCAGCCAGGAAAACTTTATCTAGTACTCCTAGAAGATCCATCTTAATCAGGACCAGACCTGCCTCCGCCATAGTTTTCTGTAAGCTCAAGCTGCAGTGCTGGCACCATACCCCTGCAGCCAGCTCAGGCTTCAGCATCTGTGTCATTGACCCTGACCTCCACCCACAAATGTCTGTTGGTGCTTGTATGCACCTACTCAGGCTGGCCTGAGGCATTCCCTGCCTGATCTTAGAGGGAAACAAAAGTTTGTAGGGTCCTGATGTGAAACATTATCCCCAGATATGGCCTACCCTTGACCACTGGCAACAACAGTGGACCTACATTTGTAACAGAGATAACTCAAAACTGAGAGAATTATACAACATAGAGACAACAAAGCTCTAAAAAGGTTAAAAGATTAAAACATAGCCTACAGAAACAGCTGGTAACTAACTGTACAAAAATTTAGCTGAAATGTCATTTATACCTACAGACACTCCTGCACACACATATAACCCAGGCACATATTGATTACTTCTACAAATTTCAGAAATCCAGCCTTAGAGCCATAGGAACATTGATGTGGACAGCTCCTCTGAGGCTCAATCTGAAGAGAAGATGCACTCCAAACCCTCCCCTGGTCACTCTAGTCTCTGACCAGTCCACACACAGCTGAAGCTTGAGGACACCATTCTCAGGATTGCTCCAATACCTATTCCCTTTGATTTTTGTACTGCTTACCCCAGTCCTTGCTTCCTTCAGCCCTGCTAGCTGTGGTTTTGGCCTTGAACTCTACAGACCATTGCCCCAAGAGAATAGAGCAATAAATCAAATACTGCCAAGATTTGATGAATATCCAAATGCAATGAGCACTCTTCTAGATCAGATTAACTCAACTCCCTCACTACCTCTCACTACCTTGTCAGAGTAGTGTTACAGAATAGATAGGCCTAAATTATGTGTCTTCCTAAAAGCAACTTAGGAAAAAACTCTATAGTAAGACAACTTGAGGTCCTTGGCTAAGACCTATCCCAAGATCACTGACAATCCTAGTGTTACTGCTTCTAGTTGGGCCTTGTCTAAGAAGATCACACACAATGCCCAGGAAAGATTTGGGGAAACAAAAGAAGGGGAAATGTAACAGAAAATGGTCCCCCCAGTCAGTATACTTCAGATTCTTAGTTGCCCAGGTAATAGTTTCTGTTGAAATTCTGGTTGCTTCTGTCTCTTAGAAACAGCTGGTCACTGTGATGCATAGCTGGTCACTATGATGCATTTTGTAATTACCAATCAAAGACAGCCAAGTAACCTGCCTTTGAACTTCTCCTTGCAGACCCCATAAAAACCTCCCTCCTTGAGCCTTTGGGGCCTAACATTTTTATAAAGATTGATTCCTTTTAAGTACCTGTCTGGTGTTAAATAAATTTGCCTCCAAATCTTGGGTATTGTTTTAGAGTTTCTGCTTGCTGTAGCAGTGAGAGCTGGACTGCATTTGTAATGTGTTGAGAATTTATTTGAACTGATATTTTAGTGCTGAGGTTCTGCTCTTACCTCTGCCTTCGAAGTTTGGCTCCATAAGCCAATTTTGCAATCAAAATCTGGTCTTCAAGGCATGTGTGAAAATGATACTGTGGTATTGATCCTCCATTTACAAAAGGTCCTCTAATGCATTCCCCACATGTTCTATGCACATCTGAAATGCCCCATGCAGCATGAACTAGCCCCCACAAGCCTCACCTCTCCCCACTCCTGAGCTTCCACCTACTCACTGAGCACCAGCCCTTGGTTGTTCAGGGTCTGGTGCTTACTGCTAGCTTCCACACCCTTCTGATGCTCAGTGGGTCCTACTCACATCACCTCTAGCCTGACTGCAGGATCTCAGACACTGTTGGACTGAAATTCCAGACTCACTCTTGCAACACAAAAAGCATGTGATTTTGATTATTTCCATCCCTAGGCCTTAGTTTTTGAAATGATTGACGGAGAAAATGCCTCACAGAGGATCCAGGTTTCCTATAATTTAACAAATATAAAGCACTGGATGCTGCACCTGTCAGAAGTCTCAACAACACAAAAGTGTGACTGATAAGTGGTTCCCATTACACACATCTCTCCTCACTGTCCCCGAGGCATGCCCCGGGGCCTTAAGACCTCGTTCCCTCCTTTTCTCTGCCCGGCCACACAGGCCTCCAAGTTCTGGGCTGCAGTGTAGCTCTGAGCACATCTGCTGTCATGCAGCTACCATGCAGCTCCCCTGCCTCTCCTCACTCCCTCAGCAGAGCCAGGAGCGCAAAGACTTTCTGCAGAAGCCTGAACTTCTTTTCACTTTGTAGCCTCTGTGTCTGTCTCCAAGAGAGACCTTAACTATTCAGAGAAATAAAAATCAGAGTTATATAAGGTTCAAAACTCAGCCACTTGCAAAGGAATAGAGATGTACCCAACTTTAAAAAGATGTATTTTCTACTGGTGTGTGTGTTGCTGTGTGCGTACTTGTGTGTAGCAGTGTGTGCATGTTGTAGTGTGGTCAGATGCCCTCACTTAATCCTCGTGTAATCATGAATGGGGCTCAGTCTAGCTTTTGTGATTGGTTTGTTGCTAGGACTGGGATTGGTGATGTGAGTGCTGCATCCACCCAGGGGTGGAGACAACACACAGTGTAAAGGCAGGAAAAAGGTGTGTCTTCCCTCTCTTGCTGGTTCATGCCTTGCTGTTTTGCAGCCACCATGAATGGTTCGCCTTCAGCCATGCCACACTGCCTTGCCACCACCTGAGTATGGACTGAAACCCCCAAGAACTGTAAGAAATAAACCTTTCCTTCCTTCATTTTGGGAGTCAGGTATTTTGTCTCAACAACAAGAGAAAAGTAACTAAGACAGTGTACCTGTATGTGTTTCTGTGAGTTGGAGAGTGGTAATATAACTGCCCACCTAGTGTGAAATGAGACCCTGGGTTTGACCCCCGGTGGAATAACTTTAACCACAATAAACTGAACACATCAGTTCTTGCTTTTGGGTGCACTCCGTGCATTATCCCTGACATCCCAAAGGTTAAGGAAGGAGAACTTGGCTGAGTCTTCCAACCTCTCACTTTCAGCCTACGTGTCAATGCCAGGTTTCTTAGGCCAAAGTCTTATAGTAACAAACAATCTGAATTCCAGGAGATGCTGGACTCTATGAAATCTTTTTCAGTTGTGTTCACTGCTGGCAATAACTAGGCAGGAACTCAGAATCCTGGAGTCCTACTCAGGTGCCTTTCTGATTCAGACAAAGAAGGCTTTGTCTTCCCTCACTCATAGAAGACTCCTGGGCACCTCCTCTTTGGAAGGTATCTTCCCAGAGCTTCTGTGTTAATACTCCCATCTTCAATCATTCCAGTTCATTATCCTGGAAATGGTACCCTTCCTCCAAGACAGAATTAATTGCTTTGTCTTTAGGTCTCCATAGAAATTTACATAATCTCTTACACATCTTTATTACTTCTGTCGATCTCTACATAATTCTTAGTGCTTCAAAGACAAAGATTGACCCTTATTTATCTTAAAAGTAGTAGCTCCACTGAGCTGATGGGTATGGATTAGCTGTGGGATTTTACTTTAACACTGCAATGTCATCTAGACTGTGTGCCATGGAGAACATTGCTATTAATTAAGGAAGTTTGGGGAGAATTTTTACACAGGAAATGGTGTGACAAAGCTGTATCTTAGAAAGATGGTATCGGTGGCTTCATAGGCACATGCTGAGAAACTGCTTAGAGATTCTTCTTAGAAGAAGGGTCATGATGTGGCAGACATTTCAGCTATATTATTGTAGAAACCTGATAATTGATTGACTATAAAGGAAGCTAGGAATTTGTAATAAGGGCAGTGAGGGGGAGAGAAGTCATCTAAGGCACCCAGAACAGATAAATTAATACGCTAAATTTAGGAAGTGTGGTGGGTTAGCTAAAAGTCAACTTGTAACACCCAGCTAACTGAATCAGCATGGTGCTGGGTGCAGAATGCCCACCTGAGGATTATTGCCAACAGTATAAAAGAACTAGAAGGGAAGATGGTGCTGTTGATTCTCCTGGAGAGGTTTGTCATGCTGGTTTTCCTAGTATGAACTCAGTTGTTCTCATCATCAGAGAAGGTTGGGTCCTCGCTGTCAGTGAGGATGACTGTGATCCTTTTCAGGGGTACTCTAGTCCTTACTTTGAACATTGCTTCCTGGCTGTAGTGTGGATCCCTCAGCATGCTGGCCCAGATCTTTCATCCCACTGGTGCAGACTTTCTACCTTCCACCACTAACCTTTGGGCCTTCCCAGTGCAGGTCCTTGACACAGACTTGCATGAAACATTGTCATGGGCTCTTGGCCTCCAGTTGGAAGCATTGAGGATATTGCTATGGGCTCTAGGTCTTCAGGTGGACTCATTCAGGACATTGCCATGGGATCCAGGCCCTCTGCTGAATTCTTTGGGGCTCTAGTGTATGGACAGATCTCTTACACTCTTTGGATTTAACTCTTTGGATGAATATTATAAAATAATCCTATAAATTATGAGTCCTATATTAAATCTATTCCCTTGCAAACCCTGACTACAGCAGGAAGGAAGATGATGGTTTCATGTACATTAAATTTGATTAGCTCTTACATGCCATTTGGCAAGGTGTGCATTGGGAAACAGGAAATCTGGGAGCAAGTTAGGCTGCAATGTAGATTCAGCATAATGGTGCTCAACAGAGTGGGGACTTCAGAAAGACAATGGCGGTGCAGTTCAAGTGAGGGATATACAGAATGTTATAGTTTGTAGTTAAATGTCCCCCCAAAGCCTCACGCAGTCATGTGGGGGTGGGCCTTTTGAAGGCAGCTGATTCATGATTGGTTCAGTGTCTAGCACTGGAATTGGTGATGTGAGTGCTGCACTCACTCAGAGGTGGGTAGCAGGCACATAACATAAGGCAGGGAAGGAGGTGTGCTTTTCCCTTTTGCCCTTTTGCTCTGGTTGCTTCTGGTATCTGTGGCAGTTGTCATGTTGCCCTTCAGTCCCACCACCCTGACTTGGAACCAGCAGGTTACGGATTGAAACCTCCATGAACTGTGAGATAAATATATCTTTCATTCCCTTGTTTTGGGTGTCATGTATTTTATTTCAGCAATGAGGGAAAAGTAACCAAGACATAGAGTAAGAAGAGAGTTTGGGGCAGAACTCTGTGAATTCCCATCCTTGCTTTTTGTACATCTTCATTGACCTGGTATACATCTTGAATTTTATGCCGTGTTTTATTTCACAAAAACTTCAAGTTATCTTTCAAAAATTGTGGCAACAAAACAAGAAAACTCTGAATCCTTGCCTTCTCAGAGAAAGTTAGTGGGTTCTTTGGTGCAGTTTGGAACAGGACATAAGTTGAGCCATGATTCCTGCACAGGCACAGCTTAAATGGGTCTGTCCACAGGCAACACCATTGAAATATGCATATATTGCCAGGTACAAAGGAAAGCAGTGTGTACACACACGAAAGAAAACTCACTGCTTTGCCAGACACAAATACAGCCATCAGCAGCACTGCCATTGCTTGAGACTGCTTCCCTGCACAACTTCCCATCACTGGCAACAATGGCATGGTCCATGCTGGTTCTTCTTAAATTCTTGACAATGACGGGCTCGTAGTGCGTGCAAAGGGAAAGGTTGCCCTCTAGCAAACGTCATGGTCCTCACTGCCCGCTTCACACAGAGCACAGGAAACATCAAGTCCATGAGAAGAACTGGAAAAAATGGAGTCTCTGAAATCCAGAGGAGGAAGCCTCTCCAGGATGAGCATCTTCTGGGAATCCAGACCCAGAAGGAGGACACACAGACAAGTCCACAGTGACTTAAGAGCTGCTATGCACATCTCCTCAGAGACCAGTGCCTCTGTGCCCCAGGCCTTACATCCTGGGCTCTAATGGCTTATAATTTTGGAGTCTGAAAGAAGTCACATTCATTTGGACCTGGATGGGATGTTTTGAAGAGCTGCCAAATACTGAATCCAAAACAAGCCAATGTCCTACACTCCTGCAGGCTCTGGGCAGGACGCTGAGGCAGGGGAGCCCAGAATGCTGCGTCATGGGCCTCTTGCCAAAATCCACAGCCTCCTCTTTCGTGTTTGTTTTAAGTCATTCCTTTCAAACTCATCTCATACCTGCCAAACCCTAAAGTTCTCATTGTCTGCTCCCCTTTTCTTGTACCCTTCTCAAACGCACAGTGGGGTTTGATCCATAGCAAAAGATTGACCACTCGAGAAACTGAAGTGGAACTGCTCAGTATTTTGCAACCAGAAGGAAGAGGGGGTGTATAATTTCAGTAGTGCCACATGCAGACTATTTCATGTAGCTGTTGAGTCTCTGTATTTCCAGAGAAGTTTACAAAAGTGTAAAGGAGAAAGAATAGTGTAGCATTCAGAAATTCCAACCAGAATCCCATGGGTAAGCACTGTTGCTTGAAGCAACTGTAGTTAGTTTTCGGTCATATTTTCCTCATCATTATAATTTTTGTTTCTAATGTAGTTTAGATATACTGCTTATTTCATACATATATACATATCCAAATAGTTAAATGTTTCTCAAATATTAAAAACTATGAAACTAATTATTTGCATTTTATTTTCATGCCAAATAGATTATAAATTCCAGAGAAGTTAGAGGATTCACTTGATGTCACACAACTAATAAATAATAAAGCTGGACTCTCCCATGGGTCCCTGGTTTGCTATGTATAACTATCTTCACTACAAACATAGTTACTCAATATTTTTTTGCTGGTGTCCTTCAGGCTAAACAGTCTAAACACTAAGTGCCACATTGGTGGATAATATAGCACGAACAGTGAAGATCCACGAGTGCTGAGATCCAGTCCCAACGCTCTGGCTGCCTCAAACCCTGCAAACCTTGTTCCGAACAAGTGTTCCTGCTATCTTAAAAAAGTTAGTCCTGGGCGGGGATTTATTTAGCTCAGTGGCATAAACACCTGTCTGGCAAGTGCGAGGTTGTGAGTTCAATCCCTGGTCACAAGAAGAAATGAAAAATAAAAAAAAAAAAGAAAGAAAGAAAGAAAGAAAGAAAAGAAAAGAAAAGAAAAGAAAAGAAAAGTTAATACAGCCTTTCCATGTCCCCACATTGCTACCTGGGTGTTACTGGAATGCTTTCGCTAGAAGATTCTGATGCAGACTGAAGGTGACATGCACGTGTCACCTTTCTATGAACAGAAAATAAAGAGTTTTTTGAAGAAACATACATTGCCTTTGCTTTATGAGCTGTAATTTGTGCAACTTTAATTTTAGTAAATAATTTTCTTATTTACTTTTCAGAGTGAAAGTGCTTCCAGACCAAAGCAGGATGTCCCATTCAGTTTTCAAATTGAGTTACAACTCTGTGATAGATGGATTTTATAATGAGAAATTCAGAAACCACCCTCCCCTATCACATACCATGCATATCTTGCATATTTATATATATGATATAAATATGATATGCATGATATATTTATATATAGTATTATTAGACTATATTATAATATATATTATTTATATGTATTTATATATATGTATGATATACATGATATATTTATACGTATATATATTTTTTTTTGAGAAAAATGTTAATTGCCTACTTCCTCTCCAGAATGTTACAGGGTCAGTCAACATCACTCAGTAGGATTGTTGAAAATCACTGATGCGACCATATGTACTTCCAAAGCCTTTTCCTGCTCTGGCTCAAGTTTCTTCATTGAAGATTTTGGTTGTGCTAAAAATGTGCCTTTCATTATCTATTACTAATTTGTGTCTGCCAGACAATGTTTTATCTTTTGACAGCAAACTCTTTTGTACAGAATGCATTGAAAAACAGATCTCAATTTTTTTGTTTTCCTTTCTGTGTGAGCTAGGTATTGCACTAGAAACCAGTTCTTTCAGATTTGCACAAAGTAAAATAAATAAAACTG
The DNA here is from genome assembly GCA_004363535.1 of Dasyprocta punctata. Classification (NCBI taxonomy): domain Eukaryota; kingdom Metazoa; phylum Chordata; class Mammalia; order Rodentia; family Dasyproctidae; genus Dasyprocta; species Dasyprocta punctata. Next base: position 110,897 of record RJWM01002600.1, on the reverse strand, counting down.
TACCAGTGTTGGTAACAATATTGTCTCTCTTTCAGATTTTCTTAATGTATTGGTGTGATCAAGATTGTGCACATAAACTCATACTTAACAAGTTACATGTGTAAATTGATGACAAAGCTTGATTAATTTTTCTAACTATAAAAAGACAAATTTTATTTGAGAATATTTGACAAATATGAAAAAATAAAAATAAAATAGTCAATAACCCCAGAACTCCTAAAAAAATCTGCTAATTCTTTGGGGACTTAACTTTGGTTTTGTGTGTATTTGTATTGTGTGTGCATATGTTTCGAATGTAATACTGAAAATCAGTTTTTATATCCTGTTTTTTTCTTATAGCATTATATAAACATATTTTATCTCTAAGCTGTATAAATACAATTTTATGTGGCTTCATCAATGCATAATTTATTTGGCTGTTTTCGCCTATTATTTGCTATCTACATTGTTTTTGGACACATTTGAAAATGAGGTTTTGATAATTTAGAACTAAATACAGGACCTATTGATACTAATAATTAGATTTGTTTATGTCAATGAAAAGTCAGAAAATTAATTAATTTAGCAAAACGTAAGGAAACAACCACTCAATTGGCAAAATATTTTTGTTTTATGTTCTTTTGTTTATTTTCCTGCTAGGAAATAATGGTTAAAAATGAATTTGAAATAAAAAACGTCTTGAATTCTGATCTTAGCTCATATATGTGTCTTCAATACACTAATTACAAAACTGTAGACAAGGGTATAAAACTACCCAAGTTTCTAAGGCCTCTTTTGCAAGATGGTTAATGAAAATGTCTATTTGATAGTTTGGACTATTAATGAGGTGAACCATGTAGGGGCTCATAGTTAGGAGTAGGGTACAAATGAATACATAAACAGTCCAAAATGGCATCACAGCTGTTAGGGCAGGACAGGTACAGGATTTCAGGGTCCTACCAGGGTGTGTCCCTAACTCACAGAAAAGGTAGAAGGTGAGGGTCAGACAAGGAGAGCCTCTTTGATGAGTAAGGTGATTAGGAGTGATAATCTAGGTGGATATTGTCCAAAGGGCCAGTGAAGATAAGAAACAATTGTGTAAGGAAGAAGCTTAGGAGAAGAGGAATGAGATAAGGATGCAGTGGAGACAGTCGGTTAACCATTCTAAGAAGAGATCAGGTACACAGGGCACAGGGTGGGTCTTAAGCCTGGACTTCAGTGGTATTTGGGGATCAAGGCTCCAGAAGAGATGATCCCTAGGCTTGCGTGGCCTCCTTGATGAAAGTCATTGATCTCTTCTCAAGGTTCCTGTAAAGCACCTGAGGAAAATTTTCATCTATTATCTTAAGATTCAATATAATGACTTCTGTATTTTGATATTTTCTCAACTTTATATGCTATAATTCTAGGTAGGTTTCACTTGAGTTTTTGCCATATTCGTCCTATATAGTACTTGAAACATTTTCCCTTATTCTTCTTAATCTTTGAGAACTACCATTTTGAATAACTGCCTAATACTCAAGCATGAAACTTCACCACGATGTACCTGATTCTTCTTGTTTAATTTGTGAGTGTAGCGATGGTTTAGTAGTGTCAGTAATGTTGCCAAGAGCATGTTTACCATGCAGACTCATTTGACCCTAGGTTAATGTACTGATGGGAAAGGCCAGGGCCCAGTGTTCCACCTCCCAGCCCAGGCCTTCTCTTTGGGGATGAGGTGGTCCATGCTGTGAACCCCTGAACTCATTTAATAACCCTTACCCAAGAGCACCTTTGCTTTTCTTTTCCAACATCTGGAACCTGGCAGGAACTTTCTTAGCTTGTACACATATGAAGTTCAGCAGTGTAGAAGACTGAACACCCTAAGGGTGATCAGCAACCAGAGGTTACATACAGTTGTGTGCAAGACGCCTGGGTAAAGATTTAGGGTAGTACTTTAGGAGCTTCTTGGAAAGCCCCAACAGAATTGATCATCCATTTCCCACAGTGGAAATTTTGCTATTGCTCCCGTAGTCTGGCTTGTCTCTTTTTCCTGTCTCTCTCTCCATAGTCCCTTATTCTTACTCTCTAGGTTGACTTTGGGGGAATCCCAAGCTGAGGCAGACATTGTTAAGGATCAGGATACCTGTTGCAAATTTTTCTTTTTGGAATTTTAATCCTTTCTTATGGTTTGATTCTAGTGAAATGTGACTTTCTGGATTCCCCTGAGGATGGAGCTCCTAAATGAAGATTACACTTTAGGGAATAACTGACAAATGAATGCCTATCTTGCTCCACCCAGGTACCAACAGTAATGATTTGTCCTTTTCAAACTGTCATGCTCTCAGCTCTAAAGACAATGAGAGTTAGGGCAGGTGATAACATCGGGAGTTTCCTTTCTGTGGGTAGATGATGCCCACAAACAGCTCAATGGCTGGTGGAAGTAAAACACAAGGACTGTAAGCTTGGCTTCATAGAAACCTGAGTTGCCATCTATTTTGAGTATGTAAATTCACATTTCACTCTTGGCCCTGCGTTGGTCTTGAAAGCTAGAATCTTAGTAAAAGCCTAACAGTTGCTTGGGTCTCACCCAGTTTTCAACCGACTCTAGGGCTCCTACTTGTGGACCCCTGCAGGACTTCATCCATACCTTTCAACCTGGGGTTGTTTCTCGCTCTGAACTCTGGACTCTTCCATAATTGACATCAGTTGGGTTGGAACTGCTGTCACCTATATGGAATACATTAAGCACAAAACTGGATGGTTATTAAAAACAAGATAAGCAAATTCTAGTTATTTCCTCTAGGAAAATGTGCCTATAGTTGATACTGCAGTGTATACTTAAAACTTAGTAAGTATACAGTACCTTAAGTATTCTTATAAAAGTAATAATATATAAGGCAGAAGAAAACTCGTGGGGCTGATGGAAAGGTCATGGCATAGATCATGGCCTTAGCTGCTTTGGTGTACACTTGTCTTCAGGCTCATTTAGTTGATACATTAAACATGAACAGCTTTTTCTACATTGATACTACCTCAATAAATAGTCTTCTAAAAGACAAAACAATAAAAGCAACAACAAATAAATAAGGTTAGAGAGTGCAGAAAAGATCAAGATGGAGGATAGCTAAGAATTTGGGCAAAGTCCAGGAGTGAGATGCCCACTGGAGTGAGGGTTAGAAACACAGGCCTCATCTCTCAGGCTGCCCCAAATGTTCTACACTAAGATGATGCCTAGAAGACAGTTGTAAGTTACACGTCATGTGCTTTACAGTTTACCAAGCAAAATATAATGATTAGATAATATTTTCCAATTGTACTTGCCAAGATACATAATATTAGTTCTTTTATTCCTCCATCATTCCTTCCTGTAAAACCAGTTTTAGAGAGGATAAGCAAGCCACGTGCCACAGGGCAGTATCTTTTGTCTGATGAACATGTTTAACTTGCAGGCCTGTCTCTTCACTGGGACTTCATCACACTGAATAGTTCATTACTAGAACTTGAAATCTGACTCTGACCTTGTGCATACTACATGAGTTGCTTGTGCACTTTAGAGACAACAGTATTTATTCTCTCAGAATTACCTGGGGTGCATACCATTCAACAAAACTTAGAAATATATTTACTTTCCCTTTGATTGCTTTCATATAGCTTTTTAAAGCTTCTTTTCCTCCAGTAAGTAATGAAGTAGGAGAGACAGTTGCAGTTGTTATTTTACCCTGGGTGATCACAAGCCTGTGGGTGTCCTTGCCACCACTATCATTAATGCACTTATTCAACAAGTGCTTACTGAATCTTCTGCCATGCAGAACACAGTGGTTAAGAAAATAAACGTGGTGCTACAGCTGACTCACAAAACACTGCTTTAAAAGTTCAAGAAAAACTCAATGATGCTAGATACAGGAATTATTACTAGGTCAGGTTGGTTCAAAATTTAACCTAGACCACACCCCATTCCTTTTGATGATGACATATCTTCACACACAAAAAAGGAATTTTTATTTAATATCAAGTACAAATGGCTAGGGATAAAGCTCAGTGGCACAAGTACCTGCCTGGCAAGTGCAAGGTCCTGAGTTTGATTTCTGGTATAAACAAAACAAAACAAATGCAAGTACACGTGAGGAAGGAAATTTTCTGCTTGGCTTTTCTGTGATATTAAAACTACTCCAAACTTCTGTACTTTGTTCACTTTTTCTATGAACCTCAAACTGATCTAAAACAGCAAAATTCATTTAAAAATCAAAATAAAACCCAAGCATCAGATGCAAACCACTGTGACCAGGCAGCAAGGATGGGACTCAGTCTATTGCAAAGCTGAGCTCCTGTGGTGTGCCCAACAGGCATGAGCCTCCGCTGTCAGTGAAACACAAATCAAATCAAATCCTATTTTTCATTTCAGCTGAGTACTTTTTCAAGCAGCTAGCAAGTAGTTGGGATATAAATACTTCTCAGTTCTTTGCACCCAACCATATAAAAAACAGAATTGTTAGGGGTTTCTATTTGACTGAAAGAAAAGGAACTGTGACACTAAAAGTACCATGAGCCAAGAACATTTGGGAGATTCTCTGCTAACCTACATGAAGTCCTCAGAGTTAAAAGTCTGTGTGATGTGCTTTTTGAAATCTTCCTGTCCTAACTGAAGTTTGTACTTGAAATATTTACTGCTGCCATTTCAAAATATTTACTGCTAGCAGTATCATTTGCTCTGGAATGACATACAGTCTATAATATTTTGCATCTTTGGTTTATGCCACACAATTCAGAACTTAGATTTTTATCTGAAATTGTTTTTGTGTTTTCGTATTTTCTGCCCTATTGCACAGTTCTTGAAAGCATGGTTATCTTATGCTCTTATGTATGTTAATGTATAGTCTAAAACAATTTGTTCTAAATAAGAAAGTTTTATGGATACACATTGCACCATTAATAATGGCTACTTCTGCGGTAGTTATTTTCTATAAATTTTAAGAGATTAGATTGTGAATGGGTTTTACTTTATTTTTTGGCATGTTTCTTTGACATTTTCCAATGTGCAATAGTTCTTCTTTATCCTTACTTACAGATGATATATTCTAACATCCCAGGAGGATGCTTGGAACTGTGAACATTACCAAACACGTACTTATAATAAAGTGTAATTTGTAGGTTAGATATTAACAACTAATGATGAAATGGACTCTTATAAAAGACCGCTCAAGTCACATAGAATTGCTCTCCTTGTCTCAAAATACCTCAGGCTACCATATTCACACTCTCCCAAGGACATCAGGTGGAGCATACCTCCATGATGAAGAGAGCAAATGATGCCACTGGGGCACTACACAGGCACCGTATCACTGGGACGGGCAGCCTGCATAGTGTAGGCTGCTGGGGAAAGGGGTGGAGTGGGGCCAGTGAGATTTCATTCTGCCTCTCAGAATGGAACACAGATTAAAGCTTATAAATGATTTGTTTCCAGAACTTTCTATTTTGATATTTGTGGAGACTGACCATGGAGAATGAAGCTGCAGATAGCAGGGAGTGTTGTAGACAGTCATGAAGGACATTTGAATGAAAAAAGCATGGTGGCGGGAAGCATCCCATCGTGGGGACAACTGTGTCACAAAGGCCTGGGTAGCTTCCTTAGAGCTGCTTTCAGCAATTATGCCCAAAGTGTTCTGGTAACTTCTCTATGCTAGGCACTGTGAGACCTGCTTTAATGTACTGTTATTTTCTTTATTTCTTACATTCCAAGAGGTAATAACTTCATTTTACAAGTAATGATATAGATGTTGAGTTCTTGGATTCTTATCTGACATAATAGTTTTAAAGCTTAAAACTAGCTAGTCACAAAGAGTAGTGACAAAATGACCAGATAGTCGCAAAGAACACACGAAGTATAAATCTGACAGAAAGATGACTGTCTGGGTCTCAAGTTTGGTAGAAAGGTCCGGGAACTGGGGAACATAGTGTCTGTCTTCTGGGATGTGTGTAACTGTGACTATATTAAAACTTAGTGATTTTTATGTCATACGAATTATAACTTAATAAAGCTATTAAAAGAGCATGGTTTCCATCATTTAAGCTCAAAGAACAATTTAGTGCTGAATTTCTACATTTCAGTCTAATCCAAAATTTCAGAGGGAACTCTGGAAATACAGTGATTCTACCTGAGAAGAAGGGTTCCTTGTAAGTGAGGTTACTTATTCATTGGCAAGCATCACAGCACATCAGAGAACCAGAATTAAAACCTGATCTTATTAGTGTGGCAAAGCCAGGTGACAGGTGGCCTTCCTGTCACTGCCCTGCATGAGCAGGACACCTGATGCTCCCTCTTTCTCAAGGAATGAGTGTGCCTCGAAGGGAACTTAGGTAGAAAGGCGGATTTCCTGAGCTGGTTTGAAAGAAGCATGTTTTCGGTTTGTGCTTTGAACCTACTCTCTGCGTTTCAAAAGCATACTTGGAGATCCTCTTGGTTGTAATTGTTTGATTACTATGGAACCTCTAATCCAGGCCAGAAATTCCTCACTGCCCACATTTCTTTCCATTTCAGAATGCGTATCTAATAGCAACCAATTACTTTTCCTATTTTCTCACTTGGAATCTGTTTTGGGAGCTGGGAATTGCTATCTTACAAAATCCGTAACATCTGTGAGGAAGGGCAGCTGCTCTGCAGGGATGGCAAACACTTGCTTGCCAGGCCCCCCTGAACTTCTCAACGGTCTTTCTAGCTCCTTGTTTTTTCTCCAAGGGGAAAAAGAGTTTTGTGGTTAAGAGGTCAAGTGACTAAAGGAACCTTTCCAGGTTTCTGAAAAATTTCCATTGCAGACACGTGAAGGATAATTCTGAGTGAGTAGTCTTACTTCTGCATGGCTCCTGGCGAGGCTGATTTCAGATCAGCCATCCCAGCTGGGCCCCAACAAGTGAGACTCAGTGCCTGCACATGGGAGCTTCTTCCTGTCTAACTTGACCACAGCAGACCAGTGTGGAAGACCCAATATGACCTTTGGAGCTTTAGATGTGAGAAACCACTTTTATTCTTTTTCACATCCTTCAGTTACATGGAAATTTCTTTTATCATATTCAGAAACAGTTTTGTACTCGGGAAACATATCCAATATAAAGTGGTATTTGAGGATTAAAAAAAGGAAAAGAAAACTAGTCTTGTATTAAAACTATTCTTTAACATTTAACATTTATTCTTTAATCAGGTTTTAGATTTTATCCTGCATTATTTTCCAAACATAAATCTATTCCGAATGCTTTGATTCCACTGGTGCCCTGATACATTGTAATTTTCAGACCAGGCAAGTTCAAGGGTGAAAAGGATGGTTTTGTTTTGGGGGAACTAATTTTGTTGTTGTGGAACAGCCTTTCTGCTCTTTGAGAAGACAACAAAAGTGTCATTATCCGATTTGGAGCAACTGATAAATTATTCATACCACTAACGATGACTGGAGTCTTTCTGGGGAATGCTGTGACTTGTTTTTCTTTCTCCTAAAGATGAAACTGCTTTTGTAGACATTTCTGGCACACCTGTATGCTTGGGGCAATCAGGTGGAATGGATTCCTAACACAAAGTCCTCTCCCCCATTCCACAGGCTGTGGACTGAAAACAGAATCCTCTGAATGTTTGGTTTTCTTTTGTGTGATAGACACAATTTTTAAAATGAATTCACCAGGTTGAGGAAGAGTAAACTCATGCATAAGATACTCTTGATTAAAGATCTGACACCATGGATCACATTAATATCTAAATTGCTGGTTGCAGGTGCACAGGCCTTTGAAATTGCAGAAGTATTAGCAGCTGAGACGATATTCCTCGAGAGGCTGAGCTATTGAGGAAATTCAGTGAATAGTCTTTACTGGACCTTACTGCATGCTCAGTACTTGGTGCACATTATACTATTTAATCCTTGAAATAGTCTTATTCTGCTAATAAGGAAACCAAATCTTAAACAAATTAAGTAGTTTTTTTTTCCAGATTCATTCATCAAGTAAGTAGTGAAACTAAAATTTAAGTTAAAATATTGCTTCAAACCTCAGACTGTTCACTGTTTCCTGGGGCTGCTGTGTGGCACAGGACGCTGAGCACTGGGAGAACAAAGGAAGTGAATTGCTGCTGCCCATAGGACTCTGCCTTCAGAACTCTCCAACTCTGCTCACGTTAACCATGCGCTCATTGGAAGAGCACTGATTATCATCTCCTGTGCTGTACAGGGTGTGATGTGAGCCTCTGGTTCCACAAACGATATTTGGGACTTGACACCCAACACAGAGTATGAATAATTGGGTAGAATGGAATGGATGAAATATGCATCAGCTGGGCACTGATTGCATAGAGTAAAAGAAAATCAGCCAGAGAAATGGAAGGGCTGGGTGTCATAGGGCCGACATTGTGAAGATAATGGATGTTGACCTCCCCCATCAGCCTCTGCTTCAGATAAACTGGACTTGAGATTGGTAAGTAGAGAAGTCAGAAACTAGGAGAAGCCACAGCTCTTCTGAAATCCTGTGGGTTTATAACCAAGGAGCTAGGAGATAAGCCTAGGGATTCCATTGCACTGTTCCAGCATCCACGGAATGGATAGCACGGGAGAGAGGTGTGGAGACAGGGTTTATTTAGTGCAATCACAAACTGGCTTCATGCCAGCAAGAGGCAGCATCTCTTCTAGTTGAACATTGTACATCATCTTCCTAATCAGCAAATTTTTGTAGGGATAGTGTTACTGAATTAATTTTGAATGAATCTGTGCAATTTTTGCCTTTCAATGGTAGGAAACATCACTCTCCTACTTTTTAGCAGTATTTGGGATCAACCTGGAGCCTCACACAGCACTAAGTATTCTATCACTGGGCTACACCAGATCCTTATTGTTAAGAACATGCTGTGGGTCTAGTCTCCATCCAAACTCTTACATGGCTTTTTTTGGAAGACATGGTCAAAGCTATTGCTCAAGAACTCTTTTCTTTGGAGAATCTGGTGCACTGATCTGTCATTAGCCAAACTACTATGTTCAGTGGGATATAGAAAGTCTGCAAGTAAATGCTTCTTTCTCTTCCAAGAAAGGCAGACAAAAATGGAGATTAAAAAAAAAGAAAACTTTTGTCTGAAAAATCACCAGAGGTTGGCGGGAAGGCAACTTTGCCTTATCTCCATGACCAGGCAATTCAGTTTTAGTTCTTCCTTGTTGAAGAAGTTCCTGTAAGAAGATGACCTCAACTCCCTAAACCTTTCATGATCTCCCTATCTGTTGGACCCTGTGCAATGTAACATGGACATCATTCAGGATAGTCCAGGTGGTGGTGCAGTGAAAACAGCCCTCATAACTCAGGGAAATAAAATTTTTTATGCAGTTATTCACATGTACTTAGGACAGGTTGATGGAACACCTTTGCTGATCAGTCATGAGGCATGTGGCCTGAGGAAAGGTGCCCTGGAACATCAGGTCCCACAGAGACCTTGCTGGAGACTTAGGAGCATGGAATCTCAAAGGTTTTGCCCACAGGTGACTCATTCCTTATGCTTCTACTGTGTTCTCAGAGGAAGCTACTACTAACTTCAAGGGCTGGGGAACTAAAGTTCTCCCATGTGCTCAGGAGGAGAAGAGAGTAGCTGGGGAAAACTTCATAGACCAGGACCACAGGCAAACTTTCCAGTGGCCCTGCCTCCCTTCTTTATAAAGCTAGTATCAGCCAGTGGATGAAGAAAGGGGAAGTGGTTGTGATCCCCACTCGCCTCCATGAGAAGGCCACTGAAGCTTTGGAGGGGCAGGAGGTGCAAGAGGTGAAGCATTTCAGGCTGACTTCTAGGAAGTTTTCTTTTCATCCAACTCTGTTGAGATGTGGTTTACATGGAGTGAATTTCCTCTGATTCACAAACTCACATAATCAGAGTGAGCACCCTGAAAACTTCCACCAGCTCCCAAATTTCCCTGGTGCTAATTCCCAGAAAATCTTTCCCGTTCTTCGTTTATTGTCAAAGAAACTGAACTTCAGAGACACTAAATGTCCAATCATTCATTTGCTTATGCCAGAAAATTATGTTTTAGAGAATCTGAGTGCCAGGTACTGAGTTCTTTCCCGAGGACTCAGAGATTGAAAGACCTGGTCTCTGTCTTCAGTGAGCTTGTGGTAGCCTTGAAGTGCAACCACAGAATAAATACAAAAATATTTTCAGCTCTTGAAATGTGTAAGATTGACTAATGCAAAGTTCATCCCATTATAATGTGACACATTCTGGAGAGATTTAATGACAAAACTGCAAATCAAGTTTGGAGTAAGTTTATCACGTAGTGATTACAGTAAAGTGTAATGGGACAGAAATGTACCCTAGCCCTTTTGTATCTTGATTTTATATACTTCATACAGGGTACATTTGTAATGTATACTTTTTATTAATTAATAAGGTATTATAAATACTTAATGACTGACTTAAAAATTTCATACTTTCCTTGGGATTTAACTTTAGAAATTATTTAATTCCAGGACTACACAAAAATAAGCACTACTGCTGTAATCCTAGAGAGTTCACCAAATTGAGTACAAATCAAGGTATCTGGGAAAAGTTTAAACACAATTTTCAAACGTGATTTAGAGCTTCAGCTATTTCAAATTAAAATCTTATGACGAATGAGAGGGAAAGTTGAGGTGTTCAGACTCTGTTGTTCCAGTGAAATAGCTCTTCCTCCAAGAGGCTCTCATCCATCTTCTCCATTGTCATTTTGAACTGGTTTTACCTCTTATCCAGCTACTCTGTGTGTTTTCACACCTCTGCAGACCTCTTCTGCTTGAGACACCCCAGTCTGCCTGTCTTCCTGGGAAGTCCAGCTCGGGACTTGGTTTGAACATCATCTTCTCCAGAATGCTTTCCCAGAAACCCTTTCTTATTTGCTGCACCCATTGTTCCACCACAGCAGTGTTCATGCTCCATCACAATTGGTGGTTTCTGGGCTTTTTCAGGGACAGGCTGTGCTTTCATGTGTGTTCTTCATGCATTACACACGGTTGAATTCTCAATATCCGTTGAATGAATAAGCTGAGTGAATGCATATGCTAACATTATTACAGTAATTTTTTTGACCAGGGATCCTTACAAATACAAACCTTGATTTTTAAAAAATTTTCAATCAAAAAGAATAGATAGTTTAGAGACTAAGAGCAGCTTAAACAGACTAAGGCAGAAAATATTCTAAACAAATATAAATGCTCAACCTGCTGAGAGGGTATAAAAAATGTGGGTCGGAGTCTTTGGAAGACATATAGGAGGTGCTTATTAGAAATTGGCCAGAGAAGTAAACATTCAGAGGCAAGTCTTCCCCTGAAGAATGACTTCCACAGGACAGGAGACATTTGCTTTGCAGAACTGGGCTCAAGACTGACAGCCCAGGAGCACATCAAAGTCTTGAGCCCTTTTCCATTCGGTTTGTAGAGCTCTCCACTTCCTCAGCCTTGCAAAACGGGCCAAGGCCCAGCAGTTCCATATTCCTTCCAGTTGAGCCTGACAGTGGATATGCCTGTCTTCCTGCTTTTGGAAATAATTAGGTGTTGAAAGCTCTGACTGGAGGGATTAAAGATGTGAATAACAACTTGATAGATCAAATCAAATACATTCTGACTTGATTACATTACTAAGTCAATTATTATTTCTTGTCACATTAATTATGGCAAGAGTTATAAAATGTGTCTTCCAATAATTCCTTAACTAAATCATAATGACCACATCCTCATGGTGAATCTGTGTAAGATCAAGGCCACGTATTTGTGCCAAAAGTGGGAAGAGGGAAGGATTTTCATATGCGTGTGATGCTGTCTTAGACACTAGATTTAGTTATCAATGTTAGGAATAGAAAAATAACAGTTGGTCTCTGTTACCCTCAGGGAGCTTGAGGTTGGGAAGGTGAGGCAGATTTGGAGACAGACAGGAAGCATATTTGAAGATGCAGGAGCCAGGAGGAAGGCATAGAGAACAACTCTGACAGTCTGTTCAGTGAATTCTTTAGAAAGTCTTTTCTCTTGGGAGCTCATGCTAGTTTGCTTTAGTTCTACCCTAAAACTGGGGAAGCATCTGAAACTATTGAGGACACTTCTTTGAAAACAATTGTTGTATGATTGAAACAACCCAAAGGTAAGGTTTTCTGATGAGAATCAAAAGAGATAAAGAGGTATTTTGCTGAACAAGATCACTGCTAGTGGATAAAAAGCCTAAAACATCCTGAAAGCACATGTCAAGACATACAATGACAATCACACATTGCTCTGCTATCACCAAAGTTTTAGGATGAGGCTAAGCCCTACTTCCTGTTGACTGAACACTTAAATGGTCACTTGTGAACTTGCAGCTACGTGAAAGTCTGGGCACAGTGGTGGGGAAAGGGGAGCACTCAGCAGGAAGGCGTGGGGGTCTGCCGTGAGCTAAGTGCGTGGCTGATCGTGGGCTATGGCCTGTGTTCACAGACCCTCACCGGCTTCCCTGGAGCCAGACGAAAATAATCCAGATAGCAAGAAGTAGTTCCTTTATGATTTTAATCCTACACAAGTGGAAACTGAGGGGCAGTGAGGCAGTGTCTCTACCCAAAGGTCACAAAACAACAGGTCGTACTGTCTAACCAGGCATCTGACTGTAGAGATTACACCTTATAAATGTTTCCTTATTTAACATGAAATGTAATCAGATGAAATGTTTCTACTGCCATTTTCCATTGAGGAAACTAAGATTCAGACAAAGAGAACAAAATACTTAGGAGTTCACTAAGCAGGGGCAAAGATAGATTTTAAACCTTAGACTCTGAGTTTCATTTTTTTTAATATACTGTAGATTATAATGGCAAAATGTTACTCAGAGTACAAGTCACAGGCAAAAACAACTCTCTGACAAAGAAAAAACCAACAGATAAAAATATAAACTTTTTCATGAACAAACTGAGAGGTATAAATGAAACAAATTAGCATATACATTAAAATATTTTTGAAACAACAGAACAGATAATTGGGGAATTATTTGGACTTCTTCCTAATTATTTATCTACCTTCCATTTCTCTTCCTGAAGAGTTTTTTATACAAGGAAAACTCGCATATCTGACTTACCTCACTTAGCATTGTAGTCTCAAATTGCATCCATTTGCCTACAAATACCTTGAGTTTAAATTTCTTCATGTCAGAATAGTACCCCATCATGTATAAATATCCATTCTTATGTTGATGTACATGCGAGCTGTTTCCAAGATCCAGTTATTATAAACTGTACTGCCATAAGCATAGGAATGCATGGATCACTTAAATATGATGATTTTACCTCTTTTGGGAAGATACCTAGGAGGGGGATACATGGATTTCCTTTGGGCTTGGGCAGCCTCTAGATCAGAAGAACAAAAATTATCCTTGGATATCAGTAAGATCTTCATGAGAACTTTCTGGCAATGCAGGGACTTAAAAAGTTGGCTTCTCTTGAATCTATGAGTCGATTGGATCTGCTTATTCATCCCCAGCTCCTTTCAGCTTTGGTGATGGATGAAATTAGCTCCTGAGTGAGCCCTACCTGACCTCATCCAGAGCACACCATGTCATAGCAGCCTTACACCACCACCAGGTAAGAGGTAGATCTCGTTTTACTCAACTGAAGAGGCAACAGTCACATAACCCCGCACACTGGACCTAAAGGCACATGTTCAAATTCAGGCTTGGCTCATTCCTAGCTGTGTAGCTTTGTGACACTCACTTCTTTCCACATCTGTTGGAAAAAATGCTGACAGTACTCTCCCCTGGGGTGGTGCCAGCATCATGTGCTAAACCACATAAAGTGGCTGTAGTGCCCAAGATGGACAGACATAATATGTCACGGTTTCCGGCCCTCATGGGCAGGATGCACGTTTCTCGGTGCTCACCATTAGGAAGGGTGACATCCCACTGTTGACTGGGTCAGAAACCCTGTGCCTATCTCTGGATCCCTCACAAGAGTGCCACAACTGCCCAGCCCTTCCTGACAGCCTCTTGAACCTTGCTTTCTGTCACACAGAATTTCCTGTCTGAAATCATGATGGGGACATCCTACGACATAAGAGTCCTCTCAGATTCTTCATCTTGATGGGTATTGAGTTGAGAAAAGACAATGCCTAAGTCTCATGCATCCCTGAGCACCCTCCTCTGACTCTCGGGAGCACTTGAGGAAAGTCTTTTCCTGGGCATTGATGCCACAACCCCATCTACTTTAGTGTCCTCCTCTCACTCAGCGCCTGCCCAAGACACAAGTATTCTGAGATGCTGAACAAGGAGGGGTTAGGTGCACCTCTTACCATGTTGAGAACCAGTCAAGATTGTCCAGAGAAAGCTTTTTTTCTGGTATTCTGTCCTTGTACAGTGGGCCTTGGAGTTGCAAGCAGCATCACATATGAACAATTTGAGTTACAACTGGAATTTTAGTCTTAGTTTGCGACCAAAGTCTTGAGTTATGACCTGAATGCTTGCCACTTGTGTAATTGTAAACAGAGACTCGTGATGCCAGAGAAGCATATGCAAGCTTATGTAAGCATCAGTACGAGCCCAGATGTACATGTTTTTGGGTGTGATTTCAGTCAGTGCATTATATAATTGTTATGATTATTGCTAATGAACTGGCCCTAAAAAGCTAGAAAAAAAGCTAAGGAAGGAAGGGAAGGGAAAGAAAGCAATCACAATCGAAAAGAAGAAGGAAATTGTGAGAACTTCGCAAGGGGCATTCGTGTGACTGTTCTCACTAATATGTACAGCATGTCAAAATCCACAATCTCCATAATCTTATGGAGAGCAGATTTGTACAGTATAGGGAAGCTAGTGTTGCTAAAGGTGTTACTCAAATTAGTAAGTCATGATCAACAGTGTCAGATAAGGTAGCAAATTTATTATTAGTCTGGATAAATGAAAGTCAGATGGCAGCTTAGAGCCTAGCTGAGTCTGTAATTTGTGGAAAAAACAGGGCTATAAATGCAGATCTCATGAAGGATAATTCATCAATGAGTGGTAGTGGTGAAACATTTCTGCTGGTAAGGGGTTGCTTCACAATTTTAAAGTGAGGACTGGAGTTCATAGCACAACTAGGCATGATGAAGCCCCTTTATCAAAAGGGGCTGCTGACAATTACATCAGCCACTTTGAAATGATGACACAGTAAATGGCTTTTGCTCTCATCAAGTTTTCAACAGTGATGAAACTGACCTTTTCTGAAAGAAAATACCCAGGAGAAAATAGAAGAGAAGAAAATGCCAGGCTAAAAGTCTATGAAGGACAGCCTGAACTCATTCCTATGTGCCAATGTGAGTAGTGACCCCGAGATAAAGCCTCTCTTGTTTCATCACTGAGCCCCATAGAGTGTTCAGGAAACATAAAGTCATGAAGAATAACCTAGGGGCCATGTGGAGACCTAACGCAAAAGCCTGGGTAACAAGAGTAGCTTTTCTTGAGTAGATCAGGAAGACTTTCTGCCCTACTGGAAGAAAGTATGGTCTAAAATTATACAGGAGAGAGACTTTGAAAGCTATGTAGAGGAGCCTGAGACTTCAACTGAACCTTTGGTTGATGACATTGTCACTACAAGAGAGTCCATAGGCTTGCAGGTAGACAGTGGTGATGTTGAGGAACAGGGGGAGGAACACTGGAACTGTCTACAGAGGAACTTCAGCAACTTCTGGCTGAGCAACAGACAGTGGCAGCTGAGGAGATCTCTGAAGAGGAAGGGGAGTATCAATAATCAGTGCAGCAAATTTCCGAAATAAAGGAACTCCTGAAAAAACGGACAGAGCTACCAACATTTGTAGAAAAGACCCACCCAGACAGAGAAAAAGCGAATCATTTTATTCACCTGACAGAAAAATGTTAAAGAAAAGACAGAAACAGACCAGTCTTTACTTCTGATGTGGTTGAGACCTAGTGAGCCAAAAGCAGGTCCTAGTGGGCTACAGACTCTCCTAAGGAGAGGAAGGACACCAGACAACCTGAGTCCTGATGTTATGATGAAAGGGGCCACTTCTTCCAAACAATAACCACCTTCCACTACATCCTCCCTTCCTGCAAGGCAAAGATGTCAATTTGAATGATGAGTATAGCATGAAATTGGTGATTCTTATAAACTAAGCTCATTTTATAACTTTTTGGTGAATGCACTAGGAAAATTATTGATGTTTTCTGTAAATTATGCACATTATGCAACCCTTTTTATTATGAAAAGGTTAGTTAAGGGCTACTTTTGGAGGTTCAGAACTCTTTATGTTTATTAATATTATTTCTTATGGGAAAATAGTCTTGACTTACAACCAACTTGAGTTACAACCACCCCTGGTGAATGAATTGAGTTCATAAGTCAAGCATTCACTGGACCTCTCTTGTACAATACTCTGAATGAAATATTTCAACCTCTGGGTAAGATAAAACAAGGCATGAGGCTAAGATCTGAGGAGATGTTTTCAAGTAAATTAATGTACTGCATAAATACAGAAATCTAATATGTTGCATTGGATGCATTAATGTAAGTTAATAAGTTTGTAAAGGAACCAAGTTTGTTCTCATTTTAGGATCTCATTTTTTATTATTCTACTTATTGAGAGTCTCTGGGACTAAGTTATTTCATTTATAAAGATTGTAAAACCTTACTGTCTGAAAGTTAGATCAGTAAAAACAATGCATCAAGATTCTCTTCCATTCTAAGATAATTTAAGGTGTCTCAGTTATTTTTTTCTCATTGCTGAGACAAAATACTTGATGCCCAAAATTAAGGAAAGAAAGGTTTATTTAACTCACAGTTTGTGGAGTTTTCAGTCCATAATTAGCTGGCTCCAAGGCAGGTGGCACATGGCAGAGGAGCAACAGGTCATGGTGGCAGAAGATACAAAAGTGACAAAGGCCCAAAAACAAAATGGAGGAGCAAGCCTCTTTTACTCCATTGGACGCAGGCTACTCACGCTAGGGTAGGTGGAGAACTCACACTTCCAATCGCAGTACCAGACGATGAACCAATCATAGACTCTAGATTCAGCTGTCTCTAAACAGTCCTCTCCCTCATGACTGCATGAGGCTTTGGGGGGACATTCTGACACAAACCATAACAAAGGGACTCATTATATACATTTTGTGGTTTTTAAAAATTATTCATTTCTTAATGGACAAGTCCAAATTGTCTATATTTTTGGTGCAGAACATGATGTGAAATGTGTGAGCACTAAAGAATTTTAACAACTGATATTGACATCACCAATTTCGGAATCCAAGCTTGTGTAGCAAATGCTCACACACTTTTTAGCATTGACATAATCGGTCCCTAATAGAGTTCATTTTGCTCTATCTACGCTTGTAGGTTTTGTATAGTAATTCGGTGTTTGTCAGAAGTTGAAGATCTTTTTAATACTCTCTATTCAAGAGGGAAGCAGAGTCTCCTATGTGTAGCGTCTGGAACAATTTGTTCCAAATGTTTGCTGCCACAGGCCAAATATCCAAAGATTGTTCATTTGAAAATAATGGCTCTTTTTCAGGATTTTACATTGTGTTCTATGTTTTATGGACTATTCAGTATGCAATGCACCAACACTAATTACTGCACTAATAAGTCAGCATGTTACCAAGATGTTTCGCCATGATAATTACAGCCACATGTTGTTGTCCTTCCTCAAATAGTCCAATCTTAATTGCATCATTTTTCAGAAGAATTTATGTAGTGCAGCTTACTTCAAAATTAGTACCTGAACAAATGAAGTGCAAACTGTTTTCTGCACTGACTTACATAGAGAGCAAGTGCTCTACGGTGAGCAGTGGCCAAATTTTCCTGTTCTGTTGTCTCTGGAAATTTCTTTGTTGAACATGGTTATGGATTATATCTGCTGTCCCGCCAAATGCTCACAGAATCACAGTGGGGCTACTGAAGTAGACTGTGTTATGGGGCATTACAGTTGAGTTACTGTTGAGAGGCAGGGTCTAGCTGGAAGACACAGCCACTGGGAACATGGCCTGCCTGAAAGGGTCCGTCTCCCTTCCCTACTCCTCCACAGCCTCTCTGCTTCCTGGCCATCACCATATGAACAGCTCTCCTCCAGCAGGGCCTTCCACCAGGACTTCGTGCCTTGGAACTGACTGCGGACTAAAAACGTGGGCTAAAATATACGTGTCCTCTTTCTAGTTGTGGGAGCTGGGTATTGTGTCCTGGCAATAAGAAAATGTCTAAGAAAGCCTCCAGGACACTGGATATCAAACTGTAGAACTGAGCTTTATGCTGGTCCTATGAAGGAGAATTTAGTAAAAGAATTTTGAATGTCAAGGTAAGGAGGTTTTAGGATCTCTACCAGACCACTGTTTGCAAACACCTTGGTATAAATTAGAAAAAAATATGCCTTTCTCAGAATACTTCTTTCAGCAGTGAGAAGTTTATTCTTTATGACTGGTGTACACTCCCATGGTGACTATGATGCGAGTTGTGTTGTCATCAAACAGGACATCCTTGCACAGTGCACCAAAAATTACGGGAGACACAGAGAGTCTTGGGCCTGTGAGATCGCTGACTCTCAATTGTGGAGTGGAATGAGGAGCAATGGGCTCATCTGTTGTTTCTTTTAAAAAATATGTCACAATGGGCTCTTCAATGCCAGGCAGGGTGTTAGGCAGTGGATAAAAGGCAATTCTTGATCTTGGTTAACAATGTAGTTTAAGGATAGTCATCAAGTGTAGTAGGGAATGTCTGTAAACCTAGCACTCTGGGAGACTGAGGCGGGAAGATTACAAGTAGAAGCCCAGCCTGAATAACTTAGCAAACCCAGCCTTGAATTTTGAAAGGAAGGCAGGAAAGAAGGAAGAGGGAGAGAGAGAGAAAGAGAGAAAGAGAGAGAGAGAGAGAGAGAGAGACAGAGACAGAGACAGAGAGACAGAGAGACAGAGAGAGACAGAGAGAGAGGGAGAGAGAACATGCTGGGGATGCATCTCAGTGCATTCCCTGGGTTCAGTCTCCAGAAGCACACACACACACAAACATGCACACAAGTAAAGCTTTGACCACTCCGGTGAACTGGTATGAGCTGTTAGCTGTGGACATGAATGTTGTCTCCACAGAATGAAATGTCTTTGTGGCTCACAGCTCTATTCCACATTTCAGGTGGGTCTGCTGTTGTTGATTTAAAGCACTGGTTCCTAACCTAGATGGTGTGCTCCTGATCAGGGTCTGGAAACATTTGTGACTGTCACCACTTGGAGTGTTATTGGCATCCAACAGGTAGAAGTAGCCACTTGCTTTAGCATGATACAGTTGGTAGAATACCCTCCCCCAAAGTATTTTGGTTGAAAGTGTTGATAGTTCTGAGATTGAGAAAACTTGGATTCAGTAAACATTATCCAGTATTCTACTGAAAGAGTTTACTTGGAAGACAATACAGTATTTAAAAAGTTCCAGCAATAGTGCTAGGTAGAAAATAGGCATGACTGAGAATGAGATCCTAAGAAATGTTCAAAAGAAAATTTCTCAGTTGATTGATTGGAAATCAAGGCACAGCCAGAGAAAGGTTTAAGGAGGACTGTTGAAGGACAGGAAACATGGTGGTGAAATTTCCAGGAACAGGGGTGAGTGTGGTTAGTTGTCAGGAAAGAGCAGAGCTGATGATCGGAAGAGTTGAGATGATGTCAGAGCAAACACATGGACACAGTCAGCAAGCATCGGGGGTGTGGGAGGAAGCTCAGGCCACTGAAGCCCGCTGTGCATGGGGCACAGTTCCTAACCCAAGGCTCAGTCGGTGGCGGCAATGCATCCTCCCTGTGTGACTCTGTGGCTGAAGAACCGGGACCTCAGCGCCCCACCCTAACCTTCCAGCGCCAGGCACATCTGCTCCCACGTCTCCTCCAAAGGTAACAGACATCATGAACAGGGAGACGTGAAGGAGTGGAGCTCCCACTCTTATTCAATTTCCATTAAACCATGTGGTCTTGAAAAATAAAGGAAAAAAGTCTGAGGGAAAAACACATTTCAGGCTTTGGTGAGCCACATTTCCGGTTTCCTAATTTGGGGCATGAATCCATTCAGCCAGGGACTATGAAGCTGACTGTTTCAAGCAGGAATCGACCCTGTGGAATTGGGGACCCATGAGACCAAGATCAGGAACTGTGAATATCCGGTCCTCACAGAGGGGGCTGGCAAGGGTATGCCAGGAGTGCTCCTGTTTTCATGAGGTTAGCAACCTGCATTGATGAGACAGGGAGAAATATGCCCATCTGTTGTCTCCTTCCCTGTCTTCCTGCTCTCCTTTCATTTTCCATCTTTCAGCAGACATGCTGAAGTGAAAGCATTTTTCTCTAGGTCACAAGGCTAGAAAGACGACATTTTTGGCAGTCTGAGTAGGTCTGTGTTCAGGGCTATGTCTCCTCACAACCAGCCTCCCTAGGCTGGTCAGTATTATGTGCATCTTCTGATAACTGGCTTGGGCTCAGGGTAGCTGTGACTCGGAGAACATGTGGCTCAGAGTATTTGTGGCTATTTATAAAGTTATGAGGGTCTTAGTCTGGTTGGGCCGCATCTGTAACAAAGTGTCAGGGCTTGGTGCATTATAAACAGTAGGAGTTTATTTCTCAGTCCTGCAGGCTGAAGAGTCCAAGATCAAGGAACCAGCAGGCAGAAGCCTGGCTCCTGCTGTTTGTGTGCTCCACGGAAAGGGTGGGAACACTCTTCAAAATCTTTTTTGGCCCATCCAGGAGGGCAGCACCCCAATCGCCTCACACATGCTCTACCTCCCAAAGCCTCACACTGATGACCAGGGTTTCCAGCAGTGACTCTGGGAGGGAGGACACGACATTCAGTGCTGAACCGTGGTTATGCAGTCGGCTCTCTGCACTCACGTGCTTATGGCTCATCTTTCTTTGTTCTTATTCCCTCAGCAACACAGTGTAACACCCATCTGCATAGCACTACAGCACATTAGGAATCGAAACTAGAGAGGCTTCAGAACATTTGTAAATATTTCACCCCTTTGCATCAGGGGCCTGAGTGTCTGGTGATCTTGGAACCCATAGGGTGAGGTAAAATCGATCTCTGGATCCAAGAGCTCACCACACGCCCAGGACAGGGCCACTCTCCTGAACGTTAATCTGAGGGAAAACAACCGAGGTAACTGCTTGGAGAAAGCTGAGCCTAGGAGGAGAAAATGGAAGGAAGCCCAGCCCTTTGTGTGAGCTTTTGCAGGGCTTGGTTTCCTAATCTGAAGGAACTCAAGATTAAAGTGGCTTCCAAACGTTTTTAATAGCTAAAACCTATTTTTCCAAGTGAAACATCCTTCAGAATCTTCAGAACTTTCATACATACAACAGATTCAAGTGCATCTACTTTGCCTGACATGCAGGCAGGGGGCCCAGAGCCAATACGCTCTGCACTGGCCCTTTGACCAGATTCCCTTGGGGACCTGTGAGTGCAGTCTGCTGCAGAGTTCAGCGTGAAGACCTGGGCTCCGTCCTGCCTGACAGGTGTGTTCCTTGTGGTGACTGCACGCTGTCCAGCCCGCATATCAATTCCAGCTTCAGCACCCCCTGTTTTAGGGAAGGGTACTGAAGGTGGAAGGGTTAAACAACTTCCTGGAGATGATTTAGGGGAGGTAGAGTGGCTCTGTTTGGTGGGCTGTACCCAAATGATATTGGAGGACCTGGCTTTTTGTACCACTGGCAGCTACCTCCTGATGTAAGAGAACTCTGAAAGTTCTAAACAGACTCCTGGCCATTGATGGAGATCAGAGGATCCACCAAAGTGCTCCAGATCTTTCATAACTTTAAAATCTTCAGAAACCACTAGACATACTTGGAAACAAATAGTATTGACCCAACATCTGATGGAAAGGTAATGCAAGTAGACTTTCGAGTGCTTGAAAAGTTAGTGCTCCTGTTTATGTAACTGAAAATGAACAGGCCTGCCTTTAAATCTGGGCTCATTATCTGCAGGGATTATAGCCAGGTCTCGCCCCCTTAGCTTCTTCATCTGTCAGAAAATACATAACATTACTCACTTTACCTAAGTTTTACAATATGAAAATGCTTCAAAGTCAGGCGTGCTGGCACTTGCCTGTACCCAAGCACTCTGAGAGGATGAGGCAGGAGGATCAAAAGTTCAAGTCCTACCTTGGTGACTGAGGGAATCAGCAAGACCCTGTCTCAAAATAAAAAAATAAAAAAGGACCAAGGATACAGCTCAGTGTGAAGGCCTTGGGTTCAACTTCTAGCACTGAAAAAATTGTAAAAGGGAAAGATGCCTGATGTTAAATGCTAATTCAGTAAAAATGAGCAATTTACATGCGATTTAAGTTTAAGTTACAGAGTTGACAATTCCTTAGGTTACAAATGAACCAAAGGCTTCTTGACAGACATTAACACAAGCAAACCAAACAAATGATGTAAGTTGTTTTCTGAGCTGAAGAAGGACAGTTGCTATTGTGCATGTAAAATGGTGCTGGGCTGCATTTCCTTCTGGGAATTCACTGTCCTCATGGCTCCTTAGGCCCTGCAGGAGGACCTCCTTCCAATTTAACTTAGCACTGGAGGCTGTGCTGGACCCGGGACGGAGCCAGCCCTCACTTGGCAATGGGAACACAGCCCATTACAACTAAGAGCCCTCACCCCGCTCACCAAATGCACAGTCCGACATTTCTGGGAAGTGTGCCCCATGTCTGAGTGCAAGGCTGCAGTTCCCCTGTTGGTGTGGGAGTGACGGACCTCGCAGCTCAGCACTGTCCTCCCTGGGAAGACCTGGCCCTGGAGGTTGTGCCTTCTCTTCCCCTGGGGCAGCTGTGGGAAGCTAGTGATGCTGTGAGCTGTGGAGGCTGTGATGAGGCTACTTCTCCCCAGGCTCCCCAGCCCCAGGCACGAACGAACAGTCTCCAGCTGAAACCAACTTTCAGCTTCTCCCCTGCCCACCCTGGCAGTCATCCTCCCTTTATCTTGTGAACACCTCCTTCAGAGAAGCATTTACTCAGCAGTCTCCACACCCAGACCCTGCTTCTGGGGAACCAATCAGATTTAATGCTTCTGGGTTCAGAATTTTGGGGATCTACTCTCTTTTTTGTGCATGGGGGACTACTATAGTTATTTGTAAGTAATAGTAAACCCAACCTTTGATCCATAAACTAACCTTGACGTTTGAAGCTTATCACAGTAGTCTATTGGCATGAGTCATAGGGGGATGAACTGAGGGTCACTGGCAGAAAGGGAAAGGTATTTCCAGTCAGAGGAAGCAAATGGGCCAGAGATAGACACAAGGAAATAGAGGGTACAGACCTTCCAAATGCATCAGCCTTCCCATGGCATGTCCTTTAGTCTGTGCCCACTCCCCTTGGCATGTGGCACGTTTTCTTCCCCTCTCCTGCAGGGAAGGAGTATTTGGCATCTTTCATACTTGCTCAGTGGTCTCCTAATTTAGGAATGAAAAATTAAGCAAATGCTAATGTTGTGTCATGAGGTGATATATTGCAGAAGATAAAATATCTTCCACTAAGTGTCCAAAACAATGTGGACTGAAATACAGAAACTGCTCCAGGGGCCATGCAGAGCCAGCAAGATGTCATCAACCTGAACACGTGTGTGGTCTTGGGTGGGGTGGTTTGCATGGCCCCAGAAGGGTTCACCATCTGCAAGAATGAAGAGAACAGGCCTGGAAGAACATTCAGGGGGTGTGCATGGGACAAAGGAGCCCCGTGGTGTCTGGTGGATTTGCCCTCCATCTATTCTTGACCGGTGGTCACTGCTCAGGCAAGGGCTCCTCAGGATAAGAGGTTGGAGGAGTTTAATAACATATTTGGAAAGCTTTCTTAAGTCCACTTTAAATGGAAAAAATTAATAACAAGACAGCCTTACTCTTTGAATAATATTATTTTTGGACATATGCAAATACACATTCAGAGTTATAATATTGGCAGGCACAACCATGGGGATTGCCAGGAAAAAATCTCTTCCCTTCACAGATAGGAATCTTAACTCTTTACAACTAAGTAACACTTTCAGTGTAAGAATACCATCGTGGGTTCCTTGGACCCTTGTGGGAGAAAGCAGGGAATAGAAGGAAAGTGGGGGCTTTGAAGGTGGGGCAGACTTGGGTCCGAGTCTGGGCTCCTTCGCAGGTGAGTTACCTTCTGCAGATTTCCTGCCCTCCCTGGAAGGCCTTACTCATAAGATTAAAGACACACAGCATGCAGAGCCAGAGAGATGGTCAGGCCTTGAATCAGAAAGCATCAAACCACACAGGATGGTGTAGCTTCATTTGTCAGACTTCCTGTTAGACATGGGTGAATTAAAGGAACCCACTATTTTTTTTTCTGGATATAAAATGGAAATTTAGAAAGTGATCCATGACAATGTCACATCATCCAAATATAAAATAAACAAGTTTAGAGCCCAGTTTTCCTGCGCTGGCATGAATCCCTTGCAGGAGGCTGTGCTGCAGCACTGGATGGGCCAGCTTTTAGCAGATTTTTGGGGCTGGGCAGTGAGTTTCTTAACATCCACATCCCAGTCTCTGAGCCATGTGAGTAGACATCTTACAAGGCAAAAGGAATCTTGCATTTGTGAGCAAGTTCAGGCTGTTGCGATGGAGACAATCCTGAACTATCCAGTGGGACATTCTTTTGTGTGGGGGAGGGTACCGGGAATTGAACTCACAACTTCGCACTTGTCAGGCAGGCCCTGTGCCACTGAGCCAATGGTAGGACTAATATAAACACAAGAATCATTAGAGGAAGGCAGAGGTTGAAAGATTTCCTTTGTTCTGGCTTGGAAAGTGAAGGAGAAACAAGCCAGCAACTAAGGACAGTCTCAGAGGCCAGAAAGGTAAAGGAACAGATTTTACCCCAAAGCCTTAGCCCTACATAGTGATTTCAGACTTCTGACCTCCAGAAATGTAAGAGAATAAATCTGTGTGGTAGTTGGCCCCTGCCTTGGTGGTGATTCATTATAGCAGCAAGAGGAGACTAATGCAGACTCTGGTAGCAACATCTGCCCTGGGGGAGGCAAGGTAAGCTGAACCTCCTGCACCATATGCACAAAGCGAGCTGTGATGGTGTCTTGGAAGGAAACACCTCCTCTTGCCTGGAACTAATGCAAGGGAAGTAGCATTACATGTAATATTCTCATTTACCTCACTGCAAAATAGGAAGAATAACAATGGGTAATAGAGAACTAAGTGAGATAACACAGTTTGAAGTGTTGGTGAATTATAATGCACTACATTGATGTCTTTTGTTGTTACATATGTGATGTTTAGAGTAAATAAAATGTTCAATATTAATAGTCTAAGCAGTTAATTCTGAATAGTCATAGAGATAAACCTACACCACAAGAGATTCAATTCCTCCTAAGAAATGTTTTACTATATTTCCTCTTCCTACTTCATTAAGGTGCCCCGACAAAGTGTACACCAAACATTTCGAAGTGCTGAGAGTTACAAAATCATACAATCTCACAATAGAATGAACTTTAGGGGATGCCGGATCCAATTATTTGGCAAATATCTTCGTCTTCTGCTAGGAGTTCCAGGTTTATGGGGAAATGGGGCTTCTCATTTGGATAGTATGTGTGCGTATCTTCTACTCCTTCACTCACACCAGATTCCCTGAAGCCAACTGTGACCCTTTGAAACATATGGATGAGCTCTCTTTAAAGACAGTACAAGCAGAAAAACCACAATTTCTTAGCGAGAATTACACAGTTGGTTAAAGACATTCCATGCTATTTGTGGGTGAGTCCTCTTAAGGTTGCTTAAACTGTGTTCACAGAAGCCAGGGGTTCTAACTGATAGGTTGGAAGACTTCTGGGAGCTGGAAAAGCATCCTGAGCTAAGCACACATAGCCCTGCGACTGTGGAACTCACAGCCTAGTGGTGAGGGCAGGTAATTAAGCAAACACTATACCCTATGGCGACTGCAGGTGGCTTGACCCAGCAGGCCACAGGTGGACTCCCAAGTCAGGAAAGCCTCAACTTCTGCATTTGGTTTCAACTCTAGATTATGTTTCTTACATAGTGCAGCCTCCTCTAGAAGGTGATTAATTCACCAAATTATCAAGGGTTGACCCCTCTGTGAAGTTTGTTAGCCTGTTTTCCCTTTCTTCCTCATATTGTGGGTGATGAAAACTAAAAGAATTGCAGAGGCAGGCATGGCACAATCTTATGTTACCTAAACTGAAGGATCATACCAAGGAAACCTACCAAAGACACTCGGCATCTGTGGTGTGGCAAACTCTTCACAACATGAAGTTCTTGGAGTAAACAAGTCAGATCAGCTCAACTTTAGTCCTCAAAGAGGTGAAGGGAAGAAGCAAGACTCTAAGAAAATCTTCCCTCTACTTTGAGGAATCATTGCTTTATGTGAAATCACACTATACCAAAGAGATTAGAGAATTAATACATTCCTAAATCTTCAACCACCTATTATTGCTTTAATTGGAATTATAATCGAGCTATATATTGCGGTCATATCTAGATGTCCCCCAAAACTTTATGCCCACACAGGTGGGGCTTTTCAGAGGTAGCTTGATCTAAGCTGTGTTGTTGGGATTAAGGGTGTGTGATTACTAATTTAATCCACAATTGGTTGGCATAGTTCTGGGTGTGCATAATGGGGAGGCCCACCCTGGGTGTGGGGGGCACCACCCAAGGGCAGGTAGCCTGGGAGAAGCTTCTGCCTTGTTGCTTGCTTCTGCTGCTGCTACTTTGCTACTTGACTGCCTTCTGGCCTCCATAAACTGTTTCTCCTCTGCAATGTGCCTCTGCCAGGCCACCCTGCCTTGGAGCCAGCCAGCTGTGGACTGAAACCTCCAAAAACTGTGAACCATAATAAACCTCTTCTCCTTTAAATTTGGATGCTGAGTATTTTGACTCAACCATGAAAGTAATTAAGACACTAGAAAAATACCATCTTTCATGAGTATATTTCAAAACAAGGAAAAGTATTCCATGGAGGGAGGGAATCAATCATTTTCCTTGATGTAGAAAATGTGTTTCTGTGGCTTGGTTTGTCATGGTGGGAAGCTTTTTCAGAGCTCCATTTTGAAGATATTTCTGGAAGTGGAACTTGGTTAGCAGCATCTCACTCCTACCTCCCAACTCAAATATCAGTGATGTCTACATTTAAGTGTAGATCACCAGTAAAATATGTTGACATTAATTCAGGCCCAAGGTCATGTGAAATAATGACTTGTAACATATTATTATGGGAAGAGAGCACAGAACGGGAGAATAAAATAAAATACGGATATATAATTTGAAATGCATTGAACTGCATGCTGAAATGATCATTTGTGGTATCCAGACTGTGGGCTTTCTCTAAGACTTCAGTCATTAGCTATTTGTGGTGGGGCACATCTGTAGTCCCAGTGCCCTAGAGGCTGAGGAAGGAGGATTGCTGTAAAATCAAGGCCAGTCTGAGCCACAAAGTGAGTTCAAGGCCACCCTGAGCTACATGCAAGACCCTGTCTCAAAAAAAAAAAAAAAAGAAAACAAAGAAAAGAAAACCCAGAACCCACCATATTGGGTCAGGGAGGGTCCAACCAGAAGACAACTAGCAAGCCTTCCTGGTGAGTGGTGCGAGTGGTGTAGCCTACAGGAAGAGAAAGATCTGTGCCTCTCGTGAACCTACTGGCACATGGGCTGAGAATCAACACCCGCCCCACCCTCGCCCCAGTAAGCAACCTGCTGGTTCAGAGGACCAGCTAAGTTGATAGCAACTAAGGTACATAAAGCAACTAATTGCTTGTATGGTTGGTTGATTTTTCAGGCCTGGGGCCAGCAATCTGAGCATCTCTTGGGAGGATGACAGTATGTAATATAGTAAATATGGGGAATTCCCTTCTATCTTGTCTTTGAGGCCCTATATTGTTCTCACTGGTTTGATTTTTTCGGATTAATTATTTTGCTTTATTCAATATTCTGTTATGATTGGTTTTATTCTGTTTTGTTTCGGGTTTGATTTTACTATACCTGATGGAATGGTCAACTATTGTGAAGGTAACAAGATATACTGTAGTAGCTATTGTTTTCCTAGCATCCTGTTTGAAGTTCTGTACCAGTTCTATTGCTTTGTTTTGATTGACTTTGTTCTGTTATGTTTTGTTGGATTTTGCTATCTTTAAAATAAAATAAAAAAAAAACAGAAAACCAGCTCAAACCAAACCAAGTCAAACTAAACTATTTTAGTAATAGCATCAATTTTGGCTTTTAACTGTCTTTTTCCTTTTTTCCATTCCTTCTGCAACTGTTGGGGGTACTAGGTTTTGTGGGGTACTCCTTCAGTGAAACTGTTTTCTCCCTCTTTGTCTCTGTTTTTTTTTCTCTGTTTCCTTCTTCTCTAAGACTGGTCTTTTCCCTTAAGTAATTTCCTCTCTATTTTTTAAAACTATACTACTAATCTCTGTTAGTTCATCAAAAACAACACTTTGTGCTTTCACTGTTTGATTGTTTGATAATTTTTTCATGCCTATATCTGAGCAACTATTTTGAAGAAAACAATATACAATATGTTAACCAGTGTTAATCTCCTATTATTTTGTTTTGAAACACTGTATTATCATTTTTTTCTTTTTTCATTTTTAAAATAAAAAAAAGTACAGCACAAAGTGGTTAGAGTATGGATTTATTTAGAACTATGAGTAAGGCTGTAGAGACAGACTGTTCAGATACTGATTCTGCCACTTGTCAACTGTACAGATTGAATGAAATAGGGCACATGACACCCCTACCACAGTGACTAACACACTAGGAACACCAAATAAAGATTTATTGTCATCTTTATTGACCTCTGCCTCCTCCACCTCCCCCTCCTGCATGTCATCAGCACCGTTTTCTTCTATGGGATGTTGCTATGGCCTTGAGTTCCAGCTGGCATTTACATTGACATCTTCAAATCCACATGCTGATTCCAAGCTCATTCTTCCTTACAGGTACCCAGACATTTAGGTTCACAGTGATTGGCATCCTATAGTAGCCAGCTGGGAACATGGTTCTGAGGGTGTCTGAATAAACAGGAGGTGAGGCAAGGCAGCCTTGCTGCAGCAGGAGGACTTTGACAACCACAGGGAGGGTGGAGGATAGACATAGTGGTGACCCAGCAGCCCCAATGGAGGCATTTGAGTGAAAACAACTTATGAACGTGTTTGGACATGTGACACGTGAACGTGGACTGCAGGTCAAGCACACCACGGGGCATGGACAGCTCCTGCGCAGTCATCTTCTTTCTTGCTGTGGCTTCAATTGTTTCCCTCCTCTGGAGGCTCAGCACTGGAGAGCTGGGAGGGCACTGCTTCCTGCGTATTGGACTTGTTGGACTTTGGTCCCCCGCAAGGGACAGCAAACCATGTCTCAGCATCGACCCCCAACACTCCTCCGCCAGGACTCCAAGATCCTAACCTTTTCTGTATTGATTTATGGTTTTCTTTCCTTATGTGCTTTTATTGATCCAAATGTTTGAAAATGACAAATCTGAGTGTATCTTATATTTGTATTCTCTCTATTTTTATGCATTTAAAATGGTAAACTCATAATGATGAAGTATATTCCAGTCCAACAATAAATGGCTCATTCTTCCTGGCTATATTCGTAACTCTGCTCTAATAAGGAGTGATGAGTTCTATTATCTCACATGTTTGCTTTTTAACCAATTCACTTTCATGCTACCAGTTCCCATTGTCATCTCACTTCTGGCTCTGTATCAAGTCCCTCCTCACTCCACAGGTGCTGCAAGATTTCATTGGTCTTTTTCCTGTCACGATAATGAAATACCCAAGGCAGGATGCTTTATAAGAAAAGGGGTTTACTTGGCTCACACTCTGGAGGTCAGACTAAGCACCTTGGCTGTGTTGCAACACAGTGGAGAAACCAAGAGAACCAGTCCTGTGGGAAGGGACCAAGTGTGTGGGGGACCGGACTTTGTGACAATCATCCCTCAGGATAACTCACCTGCATTAATCCCTGTGGAAGGCAGTACCCCACAATGTAGCAACCTTGTCTGCCTCTTAAGGTTCTACACTTTCTCACTGTCACCACAGTCAGGGCTAAGGTTTTGGGGATATACCCAGATTCTATCCACAGCATCAAAGACTCCCCAGTTCTGGCTTCTTCTGCCAACTCTCAAGTGAATCCTCTCCTTACCTGTGCCTGCCTGACCCTGTGACTTATACCCCAGCATGAAGCCCTCCTTGTTGTGCACAGACCCCAACCCATCTCTGGCTGTTGTTCCCCATTCCTTGGACATTCCTCCTGATTGTGCTTGGCCTGCAGCACCCAAGAGCAGGTGTCCTTCTACATGGTGTCTTTCACTTCTCTACCTGGGCAATGGCACTTGGGTGAGGCTGACTCTTTGTCCTGCTTAGGCCCTGCCAACATGGGCGCTGATCCCAGGACACCTGGATCCCAGCTCCCTGTGCTGGGTCCCCTTCTCTGCACAGATCTTTTCCAGCCTCTTTGGTCATCATTGCCCACACCAGTCTCCCCCCGGGAGAAGTCCTGAGTGACGTTTCTTGTATCTTCTCAGGTTTGACAGATACACTCCTCAATCTGCCTTGGCTTAGACTTCCTCTCTAGGGCAACATGGCTCTTTCTTTTTTATCAAACAAGTTCTCTTAATCTTCTGGGTCCCCTATATTACAGAAATGACCTGTCCTAAAAGTAAATGAGTGCAAAAGAGAAGCAAGGAAAGAAGTGGAAGCAACCCCAACTCTGTGGAAGTACACAAATTTCTAATGCACTTGTGAGCTGTTGAACTATCACTCCACTCTCTGCTTCACTCTTCCTTGTTTCTTATAGCTGAAGAGAGGAGTTAAAACTTGGGTATATATTAAAAGATAAGTGTGTAGAATCCATGTACTTTATATGGAAATAAGGTCTTCCTGGATCAGACTCTCCTGCTGTGCTGATTATAAGACACTTAAGCCCAAATCATAAGGCTAAGTGAGGAGCTAACTGGATGAAGGGGGAGGAGAAATGAGGAAGGTAAATCTGAGAGCAGAAGGGGTAGATGTTAGATGCATTCATGTTGAAGTAGAGAGAATGCTGGAGTGAAGAAGATAACATAGTTCTAGAGAAGGCTGGAGGGCTGGGGAAGATAAAACTATCCAGAGAGTTTGTCTGTAGCCTAAAATGAAGCATGGCCATAGCACCTACCAGTCATCCTCCATAGGCTCTGCCCAGCTGAACCAGGGAGCCAGGCCAAGGAACACTAGCTAAACTGGCACACTCTTAAGGGGACCTCACTACACTGTGCCAGACCCCAGTCTTGTAACTACTGGTCTACTCCTGCTGTTTCCTGCTCCTATCTACTAGGTCTACAGATTTCTGCCTCCCCAGAAGCTTCTCCATCAACTCAGCGCTGATCTATCTGACTGTCTGGTCAGTGCTGCTTTTGAGATGCAGACCAAGACGTGACCCTAACCCACAGCCTCATTCCAACCCAGGTTCCTACCAATTCTACCACACTTGGATGAAATTTCATTCTTCAACTTCAGACCTAGGAGGTCAATGGCATTTTCTATCAAGTCGGGAGGTGTCTCTCATAATTGATAAATGCTTTATCATATCCCACAATGACTACTACTTCCTCATTATGTTCCCACCATGACATTTGTGTTGTGTTCCTTTGTCTTTTTTTTTCTACTCATTGGAACTTTAAGTCATTAGTGCTGTCTTTTCAAAGAACATTTTATCTTTCATTTCCAATCAGAAAAGCTAGAAGTTCATGATGAAGTGTGGCTTATAAGCACATGGAATCTCATCTGAGGACAAATTTAATTAACAAGAATCTATAAAACTCAGCAATGGCTAAAATGCTTGCAGGCTGTGCATAAATACAATTAATTACAGAAGTGTTTTTTTTTTCTTGACAGAGATGAAATTGAGGAATAGAATAATGACCAAATGTGTAACACCTCAACTGTGTCCATATGTCCATGTTAAGGTCTTCAGTAAAATACTCAGAAAGATTCCACAGTGAGAAGAAAACTCTACAGTGGCTGATTAAAACTTTAAGAATTGTAGACAATTGATTGGACTTTTTTCAACAGAGGAGGAAAAATGTAAGTGTCTATGAAACCCGAGAGAGCCTGGTTTAATACTAACTGTGCTATGACATAAGCTACCTGAAACAGATCAGGAAGTGCGTGTGGACTATGGACACGTTACCTAAATGCTTAGCAGAAGTGCCACAGAGTAGGAGCTCGGTCAATGTTAACGCACCTCCTTGTGTGAATCACAACTGAATCCCACTTCATCATATTCAAGGGTAAGTTGACCTGTGGGGCTGCCCTTTGGGAATGGAGACACACAAATTTTGCTTGATTCATGCTGTGAAATGGGACAATCCTTTGCTTTTGGAAAGGTGGTGGCCTTCCAAGTTCTAGAAAAGGCTTTTTGTCAAAATATTTGAGAAAGACACTTAACACATGAGTCTGTCCTCCAACTGTTTCCCCAATCCAGGGGCTGCAATGCAGATGTGGGACTGGAAGATGGGGTCCACCACCCCACCATTCCTACCTGTCACATGGCATGGGACACAGAGTACAGTGGTTTCTTTTCATTCCCAGGATAAATGGCTCCTCAGGTAACAACTAAGAAACTGATTCTGAGAGTATCCACTCAACATACTTTGAAATGCTGTTTTTTCTAATTATAATAATAACAACACTAAACTCATTCTAGCACATTTACAGAATAAAGACTACTACTCTTAAGAATATAATTAATTAAAATCCTACCGCACAGAAAGCTACTTTCTTGCAAAAGTGCTGAGTGCCTCTTCTGTCCTCACACTTTGCTGGGCACTGGGCAACAGTGGTAACTTAGACAGCTAAGGTCATTGCTTTTGAGGAGTTCATGTTTTAGTGGGGAAGGAAGGAAATGTGTAAGTAAAGAAACAAATCAATTACTAATCATAATAAGAGATGTGAATGGAACAAG
Source organism: Dasyprocta punctata (assembly GCA_004363535.1). Taxonomy (NCBI): domain Eukaryota; kingdom Metazoa; phylum Chordata; class Mammalia; order Rodentia; family Dasyproctidae; genus Dasyprocta; species Dasyprocta punctata. Next base: position 78,051 of record RJWM01002600.1, on the reverse strand, counting down.
TGAGGCTGTTTTATGAAGAGGTGGCATGTTATATGCGATGAGCAGGATGGGCATCCCAAGGTAACTGATGTGTAGAATTTAAATGGGAGAATAAGGTTCTGTAAAACATGGTGGGAAAATCCTCTCTGGTGGAAGTAACTCAGTCAGAGACCAGGAAATAGGAAGACCCTGATAGAAGAAAAAGTGGAGTGAGGGCAATGCTGGCATTAGCAGGAAAATGACCTAAGATTATAGGAAATTAACATTTTGGGGTATATTCTTCTTCTTGACTTCTACACATAGATATAACATTATGGTAATCATTCTTCTCATAGTGATTAATGTTTTCTTAATGACAAAAGGCTGCAACCTACCCAGTAGGGTCTCTGGTATGAGTTGCCTTTTGGAGCTGTTCCTGGTGGGTCCAGGGTTTGGCCTACATAGTCCAGTTCTGCTGAATTATAATGGTAAGAGTGTGACTTGGCCAAGGTGACTCTGAAGCTGAGGAGCTGGTAATGGGGTTGTCTATAGTTTACACTCAAGCTGAGCGGAGAGAATAACTTGGGGCATTATATAAGAAAATGTGCTCCCTAAATCTTCAGGCAAATGTAGCTAAATAATAATGATAAAGACATGCATACTGTATTCAGTGTACTAGATGTGCCAGCTAGTTATTTCTGCTTTACTACCAACCCTCAAAAACTGATTTAAATACTGGCCATTCATTCTTCTGGGTACTCTTTCTTTGCCAGGCCCAGCTGGGCTGCACTGGAGACTTCCCTCTGGCTCTCCACCAGCTAAAAGCTGATCGCGGTCCCAGTGTAGATGCTGGCAGGATGCAAGACCGAGTGCTGAGGAGACTGAACTCTGTGTCCCTTGTCAATAGGCGGACAAGTCTAGACTTGTTTGTGTGGCAGGGGTCACAGAGTCCCCAGGAGCAGGGTAGGGTATCCAGGCTGTGTCAGTACTGCACGGCATATGAGTTCTTTCTGTACCTAGCTTTTGAACTCTCCTGTTGGCCTCGGCAAGCCTCAAGGCAGTCTTGATTCAAAGGGCGAACTCACAGACTTGCCTCGTATTAAAAGCAGACTGCGGTGACCATTTGTGTGATGCGTCACAAGAGGGTTTCTTAAGGTTCATATACACAGGCCAGATGGAAGTCAGTTCACCACAGATAGTTCCAAGGAAGAGAATCAAGCAAACAGACAGTTCACAGAAATGGGGGCGAGGCTAAGGAAACCATCTAGGGGTGCTGAGAGATCCACGTAACACTACAGCTCAGAGCCATTGCCACCTCCAGAGCTGCAGGGACCAGGAGGGGGGATGGACTGCCTAGGACTAGTGGTTGCCAGGGGAGGCACTATTTGGCCTGAGGGGAGGTGGTAGACCCACTTTTCTGTTGGGTGGTGCTCGGCAGGAGTGCTCACTGACATTTTTATCACACGTTATAGACTCTTAAGAAAGAGGACTCCAGAACTGCTTCGTAAGGTGGCAAGCACAGCTTGAGGACTTTGGAGGGGCTTCAACACAATGCATTACTCTCTGTAATACAAATTTTTAAACTTAAACATTCACTTATATTTTGATCATACATCATGTTTAAGAAGACAGGAAAGAGCCTTTCACTTTCTTCCTCATATTTTTCCAGAAGGCTATCATTTGAGAGAAAATCTTATTCTGTAAGGTCTTGAAGGCGAAAGACCTGGGACCAATGAAGAGGAAAAAACTGAACTGTGTGTGTGCCCTATGGGAAAACACTTCATCATAGTTGTGGAAATCTTAAAATGCATTGGTTCTCAGAAGTAGGGCTTCTGCCTGGAAATGTGCAAGCTACACTTGGAGATTGTAGGGATGATGCAAACATCCCCTGTGTCCTGGGCTGGGGCCACGTAGGCATGCCTTTCAGGCTGCGGCTGTCCTCGAGTGGACTGGAGTTGTTCTCACGTGCCGCCAGCAGTCCGGATGGGAGTGGTGCATGGATGGCAGTGAGGGCCTGGGCTTGGGGCAGAAGGACGTCTGGAGTTTTGCTTTGCTTTGCTGGTGCTCAAACGGAAAAGACCAGAGCACATCACAGGTGTATAGAGGAGCAGCACTGAGAGGAGAGAGAAATTTAATTACCTGGAGATTCTTGCTGCTTTCAGAGACGGTCCCTGTAGTTATTTATTTAGTCTTACTTGCCGTATGTGAGTGCACATGACTGGCTATCTGCAAAAGTATGACAGATGGTTTTTAATAATTTTAAAATTATATACAGCATTTGTTTCTGACACCTTTAAATTAGGAACTCTTATGAATTCATTTTGTCTTACTTACGGAAAACTGATCACCTAGACTGGACAAGCCATGAAGACACTTGGGTTCAGCCTGCTGCTTGGATGAATGAGGCCCCTCTGAATCCTGGACTTTCTTCCTCTTATGTCAGGGTCTTGTTGTCCACAGCAGAGGCCCCAGTACCCTCACACCATGGGTTCTCACTGCAGACTTTGTGGTCTAACTGAGAGTGACTTTCTGTCAATCAGGGTACCTCGGGCCACAGGTGACAGGAAGCTGTTCTACGAGTAGTTCAGGGAAGGCAATTTGTACTTTCCATAGGAAGAGTTCTGAGGTGGGACATGGCTTTGTACTTGCTACTCATGAAGATCCAAGTTCCATTGCCTCTCGGCTCCTACATCCTGCTCTGACACTCTCAGGCTGATGACAAGGCGTCCACTGCAGTCCTGAGAGTCACACCCAGGCACAGCCACAAACAAGGGAAATAGTGACTTTTTCTGGGTATTGCAGAAGATTTTCCCTGAAGCAACACTAAGAGACCTTCTCTCACATCATTGGGGAAGGAACAGGCACAGAGAAGTCCAGTGTGTGGGCTCATCTTATCTCTCCAATCTCTTAGTTCTTCTGATCCCTTTGCAATACACTATACAGAGATGGCTTCTGGGAAGGAGTGTATTGAGGAAGGAGGTGGCCAAGGAATGGTTAGAGTCTCCATCTCTAATTCCAGCCTCTAAGGCTACTTTCACGGTTGGGAGTTTGGCCACATATTACAGGGTAGTTGTTTGGACTGGAACACTGGAGTTCAAATACCTGAGCATTGTTTCCTATTTTACTCTTCACTAGCTGAATGATGTTGAATACATTACTTAAACTCTCTGTGTCTCTCCTTCCCCATTTGAGAAGTGGAAATAATAACTGCAACTATTTCAAAAAGTTTTTTGCAGGTCCATGCATTCATGTACCCATATGTGCTGGAGAGCTTAGAACAGTCCTGCTGTGTTGTCAAGCTCCGAAGACTGAATCAATCGCTAATTGTCTTGGCCTCCATAGGGAATAAGCTTTTTAGTGCAACCTTTCTCATGCAATAAGGCTGATATCACATTTCCTTCAGAGTAGTTGGGAATTAAACTAGATGTTTGCAAATCACCTGCATGAAGTTCATGCTCTGTAACTCCACACATAGCATGACTCGGTGACACAAACATGGACTTCGATAAACCTACTAAAGAAAATGTTTTCTTCATCTTTTGTAAAGGAGAACATATTTTCCTCTCAGAGTAGGTGGTAAAAGTTGGGAGAAAGAAGCTGGCTAGAGAACCATTCAAGTGGCACACAGTGGGACACGTCCAATATTCCTGGTGGTGGAGCACAGCTGTTTGGCTTATGTTGGGGCCTTGTACTTCTCTTTCACTAGATGCCTGTCTGACTCAGTTACTCTTCCAGCTCTGGGAGTGACTTGACAAAGAAGGCTGGCTGCAGGAGCTGCTGGGGGTGAAGTGGTGACTCTCAGCATGCAGACATGTCACCTACTGGACAATCACTAGTTTTGCAAGTCTCCAAATAAGTAACCCTTAGGAGGCCCAGCCCTACCCAAAGACACCTTGGCATAGATTCTCAAAGCTCTGCAACATAGAGATTTAACTGTGAGTTGCAAAGAAGTATTTTTATTTGTTGTCTTTTATCATTGTGACCAGCATTCTTTCCAGCTCCAGTGTGAGCAGAGCTGAACCCAGTTTCTGCAGGTTCATAGCTGTGTGAACATGGAATTTTCCTTGGGGAACCCTCAGGCAGGCCCTAGGCCCTGGAGGTAGGTGGTCTCCCGTCTCCTCACACTGCATCCCCACGCATCCTGGGATGGCCCACCTGGGTGACAGAGCTCTCTGCTCCTGCAACACAGCCACACAAACTTCTGCTTTCTCTTCACCCCCTCTTTAAAGACAGAGAAGATATTGCTGCTCAAGATGGCAGGACAGTGACGCAGGGCCAGTGAAGACACCTCCTGCAGTCTAGCTCGCTCCTGCTGCAGCCCAGCTCTGCGCAGACATCTGTGCAGTGAGTAGACCGGCTGCCGGCGCCTCACTCTTCCCAGATAGTTCACTGCTCCCCAGCCCTCCCCAAATGTCACTTTCCAGTCCCTCCCTAGCCCTGCGTGACAGCTTCCTGTCAGTGACTCCCCCACAAGTCTTTTTCTGACAAATCTCAGATATACAACAGCTGGTCACCCTTCAAGACTCACATGTCTCTGCCACCACTTGCACAGATTTCTTTCTCCTTGTGAATTTTTCCCCTGTTTTTCCTCTCCAGTTCTGTGAGGATCATAGCAGTTTACATTCCCTTCCCCTGCTGGTTCTCTCTACCCATACCCCCTGTTTTGTGGTGCCTTCTCTCCCATGAGAGAATGATAAGGAAAGAGAAAAGATATGAGAGTGTCCTGTTTACCCTCTGTTTTACTGTTCACAGAGCATTCATACAAGAGTTGTATCATAAATTCTCTCTGAGGGTGGCACCTGGTGCCAGCAGTTATTTTTAAGAAAGATGAAATAGCTTCAAAATAAAATTATGGTGTGCATACAATTTAAAAACAAAGCATTTACACTTCTGTGGAATTTGCAAAATGAAGGCTGTCATCCCAGGCCAACCTGGGGAGCTGCCCTCCTTTTCAGGCCCTCTTGCCTTGGTTTCTGAGGTAGGGAGGTTTAACAAGTATCTTTCTAACTGGGCAGTCAGGGCAGACTTTACACTCCAGGCCTCTCTGGCTCCAGGTTTGCAAACCCAATCAAGTCAATTGCAAACAAGGAGCCCAAACCACCACCTGTACTGTAATCAGCTCACTTGGCAATAAGGATGTTGTCCCTGAAGACAGTTGTGTTATATGGAGCCTGGGAAAAACAGACAAGGAGTGACACTGTGGCCATCATCCATGCCTCTTACAGACTGGGAGCTCTTGTTCATAAACCCACCAAGGGAACAGCAGGAAGAGAGACCCTGAGGTCTGCGAGCTCACTGTGCCTTGATTTTGAAGAATAAACTTGTCTGAGGAGAATTTCTGGAACATAAAATCGTATTTTATGGAATGCTTGATCCATCAGGTAATATCAGTATGAGGATTATAAATGAAAAATGTAAGTAAAGCGTGATCTGTGTATATAAATCTACATTTCTAAAAATAAACAATTAAAAACAAAACACTGTTTTGTATCTCAATGTATTTGATTTTATATGCTATAATTGCATATTGTTTTCCACTAGCACCTTGTTTGGTACATTTCGGGAGAGGAACTTGAAATCCTGGGCAGAATTCTAAGCCTTGAAGCCCTGTTCACAGGGGGCTGAGGCCTCCCTCCATCCTGCTACCCAAAGACCATTTCCTCCACATGATCATGTAACATTCCTTACAGCAGGCAGGAAAAACACTTGTAAAACATCTGAGAATAGAGCTTGGAAATTGGTCATGCAGAGAAACTGAAGAATTTGTGACAAATCTATACTGCTTGGAAAAGTTATGAGGTAGAAAAATATTTGATAGACCTGGAACCTTTTATCTTCAGTGAAATAACAATAGGGCCAAGAGCATTAATAACAGGAAGGCCAGGAGATCATCTTACATCCCTCAGAATAAATTTGTATTAGACTCAAGACCTGGGTGTAATACATCATGAAATGATAAATGCATAAGATTTTTTAAATAGAGAAGGATTTCTAAGCTTCAGAATAGTTTGGTTGCCGGGGATTTAGCTCAGTGGCCTAATCACCTGCCTGGCAGGCACAAGGTTGTGAGTTCAATCCCCGGTACCATTAAAAAAAATCCAAAAAGCGAAATAATTTAGTCAGGAGCAAGAATAGACTAATGAAAAGGAATAGTGAATCTAGAAAAGTTCTAAATAAATGTGAATAAATAAACAATTTCATTTGATATGAGCAGTAGTACTAGATAGTAACAACAGAGTTGGAGGATATATGTTTAGAAACCTGTATTAATTATTTTACCAAAATGAATTCTAAGTAACTACATACACAATCTATATGTGAGAAAACATAAAAATAGAGTATGATACAGTAGGTAACACTTTTATTCAGTAATCTTAGAATGGGGAAGATTATTTTAGTTATGAAATTCTGATTATGAAAAATGATAAGTGAACCTTGATTTGAAATGTGTGCATATTTTGAAATATAACATGGTACCCTCTCTATGTACAATTGTTATGTCAACCAAAAAAGCATGAATCTGAAGCAAAAGGAAACTGTTAACTGAGGAATGTTTTACAAATCATGGCAAAATGCAAATTACTCTATTACACAGTGTACAGATACAAAGAGAAAAAGTTTAAAACATAATCAAAGGAGATGACTCAGCAGTTCTAAGAAAAAATTTAAGAGTTTTAAATAGCTTTAAAATTGGTGAGTAGATGTTCGGTCACATGCATTACAAGAATGCAAGTTAAGCAGGATAACTTCTTTCTCCAAGTGAATAAACAAACAATGAAAAGCATAATAAAAGGCACTGTTGACTAAGGGGAAAGAGACAGACAATGAGCAATGTCAAAGTTAAATCATATGATCCTATACAGAGAAATTTAATATCCCTGTCAAATCTTAAAATATATACACTCTAAATTTAAAAATTTCACTTTTAGAAATTTTGACAGCTATAATATATTTTTGCAGTAATAAGATATATTTACATGGATGTTTTTAAAGTTTGGTATGAAATTATAACTGATAACAATGTAAATGTCTATGAATAAATAAAATGTGGTACATACATATTATGGAATAATATACTGCAGTTAAAAGAATGGAATTTTAAAAATTTAATAGCTTTCACACTTCTGCAGTGCTCAGTATGTGTCTTCAGGTTTTCATGACAACTTTATGGGGCAAGTTCTACTGTCATTCCCACTTTACAGATCTCAAGTTTGCAAAAATCAATATGGGTTAAAGCCCAAAATTTAGTTCAGGCAACCTACCTCTAAAATCTGTGCTCTTAACTACAAAATATGCTATCTCTGAAAAATATACTACTTTGTATTTTATAATGGTGCAGAATATTATTATCATGAACCCATTTATATTAAATGCATATGTGCTTCTAGAGCAGTAAACATTTCTGAAAAGATACACAAATAACTAATAATAGCAGGTATCTCCAAGTATTATTTAGTAACATTTGCATTTATTATCTTAACAAAATATTGGAAACAGTCCAACTCTGAAAATACTTAGGTTATGACATTCTCCAGTATTATAACCATTGACATTTTTAAAAAAGAGTTCATAATAGTGAGGGAAATGCTTATATTACCACTTGTCACAAAAAGAACATATACAAAATGCTAATAAATATATTATATTGAAAAAGCATACAATCATCATTACAGTACTAAATGCATAAAATGTTAACAATAGTCATTTGAGACTAGTTCAATTAGTCGTTCCACCTTTATGCCTTTCTATACTTTTGAATATTCTGCATGTATTCCTTTTATAGTAAAATACATTGTATGTATGAACTAATGGCACCCACCCTGCGAAAGATGGACTCACAAAGCTGAAGGCTAGCCTTAGGATGAGAGCTATGAAAGAGCTTGGCCAGGGGAATTCAGTCATTGCAGCAGCCAGCTCCCAGGCCCTGCCACTGTGACCCCACCCTTCTGGTCCCAGGTGCCCTGAAGAACTCCATGACTTCACTCTAAAACTCTGTATCAGAATCCTTTAAGGAGGGAGGAATGCAAGGGCCACCGTAGAGCCTTACAGAGTTCACACGAAACTGGAACGACATGTGCTTGGCAGGACTAGTCCAGAAGATCATGAGACCAAATAAAATGCCACTGTGGATGTAAGACTGAAGATTATTCTTCATGGCCCTTGCCAAAAGTTCAGGAACAGGTTCTGGCAATCATTGTGCTTTCTTTGTAATGTTGCTTCCTGGAGCAGCACATGGCTGCTTTGTTAAAGCCACACAGACACATGTCTGCTCAAATACATTACTGTTCCCATCTCAACTGGATGATTTGCCAGGAATAACACACACGCCAGCCAATGTGTAGACTGACCGGTGTGATCTGCACTGAAGGATCTGATGTGCAATACTGTGTATTACACTGATAAGCAGTTAGAAGCACCCTGGTTTCCTTTAAATATTATTCCCAGTAGTATCTGCTGACCTTTACCTAGCATTGTGGATACTGGACTTGCATTAGAACTCAAAAGTTCAGGAGAGGAACTGAGAAATGTTACACAAACTAGAAATGTAGGCAAGGAACAATTTTCAAATTGTCAGTCTGTCATAACAAGCATACTGTGACTTAGTACAAAGGAACATTTGGCTTAAAGGTCGAGATGTAGTTCACATACAGGCACACACAGAAACACACATGCATACCGTCTTCTGACTCCCGATGGCCCCCCTTGCACTGAGAGCATGGAAAATGTCCTAGGATTGCCTTATAGGAAAACACACAAAATGTCTTTTATCTGTTTTTATTCTGTTATCCTGTTCAATTCCTTTTACACATGTTTTCTACACAATATTAGACTTCCTGTATGCTTTATCCCAGGACATCAAAGTCCTCTGTGGCCACTGTTGTCCAGACCCTCTACCCCACACCACAGCGAGATACTCATGCTGCACTCTGCATGCAAAGCACCATCTGACGTAGACTAAATATATTCTCCATGCATAGTATTGAGCTGAGATGCATAACTGTATCACAAGAAGAGTAGAAATTTTGGTTTCAACCTTTGTTATTATAGTCCACACAGAGAAGCCAAATGACTGAGCGAGCTGGAGATCATTCAGCCCTTGAGTTCAGATTCTTACACCTTGCTCAGCGGTTCTGTCATCTCGGTTGTCACTTTGCCCTGAGTCTCTTTACTCAGTGGTAAAGGAGGGTAATTAGGATGATATGTGAGCGATTGTCAAATGTCTGTCACACTGTGGAACTCATAGGCTGGGAGGCCTGATGGTGAGTGCTGTGCACTGAAGAGCAGCAGCATGTGAAGGACGAGTGAGCCTAGAAAGTTAGTGACCGTGCTTAGGAATCTCAGTTTTAAAGGGCTGACCATGTTGAAACTGTTTAAGATGCATAATAAGGACATTGAACATGATCCTAAGGTCATGTGGAAGTTGTGACAAAGGCGTGTGTGTGTGTGTGTGTGTAGAACATTTTAAAGTATCTAATACGTGGCAACAGTTTTTAGGCACTGTAGACTTCAAGGAAATCAATCAGCCAAAGAATCTACCCAAAATTAACCTGAAATTCAGCTCCACCAAATTACAAATTCCACATTCCATTAATCATTTTGATATCAACTAGAAAGTCATTTCTCAGTAAGTTTAGATTCACATTTTGAAACTAGCCGTTGTTTTGTTTCAGTATCACAAAAATTACATTCCCCTCTGTCTCTCTGTCTCCTCTGTCTCTGGCCTCTCCTTTCTTTCAATCCCTATCAGCCTATGAGCTGCTCAGAGTTTCCTGTCTTTTATGAATTAAAACAATATCTTTGGCTGCTTAGCACTGTGATTCTAAAATGTACTGTGTACCTGTTTCTGTCACTATCATTTTCTTTGGTGTAACCCAGAGACTAAGGATCTGTGTGGAGAATTTCAGAAGTGCTCACATGTTATCATGGTGCTTACATCATCTTTTGTTTCTTGTCAATGGTTTAGACTCTGAAAGTTAAGCTTCATGGGCACCTGCAACTACTGAAGAAACAGTTGCAGAACCCAAGAGAATTGAACTCCATTTACAGAAACAAAACAGAAAAATTTAGGGGAGGAAACATTTGGAATTGAATTCTTATGAACTTTAATTAAAATGCCAACTTAGTTTTTGGAATTTCCTTTTACTCAGGGAATCTAATGATTGATTTATATTATCCAAATTGGAGGATGTTATGTATGTAGTTGCTGCTTTTGGGTAAGTATTTTTCTGCTGTCATTTGGACTCATTAGGTAGTCTCTGGTGTGCTGTACTGGACAATGTGCTTCCACATAATTTGAAATGAGATTCAGGAGAGAAAATGAATTTCTAGTGCAGTGTAGGCTTTAGCCATGGTAACTAGCAAGCTCCACTGACCCATGACCCTGATTCCCCAGGACAAAGGCTGTGAGAGGTTTGTAGAGATTGAGGGCGAAGAGTGTTGATCACACAGATGATCATGCAAAGGATGTCCCTAGAGAAAACCCTAATGGCTATGCTTCCTAAGGGATAAAAATTGAACTACTCCCATCCTCTCAGGAGTATAGGTTGCTCTAGGTGGACCTCTTTGACAGCTTTGTTGTCTTGCTAAACTACACACTTTTGCCCTCAAGTGAGATGACCCATTAGGAATCAAGTTGGGTTTGATTGTTAAATGAGTTGAGAAAATTCAGAAATTACAGAAAATAATATTATTTTTTCTTAATTCCTACTTCAGCCCATGAATAGAAGTTACACGAAGCAGCCATTGGTCTTGGTCAGCCCTGCCCCTCAATTTCTATGCAAACACAAATCCTCATTCCACTTCAGCTTTTCCCTGGATGATAGATATTTGACTTACTAAAACATGATACAGGTGCAAAAGGGTATACACTTTAAAAAGTATAAAACTCCACTCTTCCCTCAAAACCCCAGATATAGACCTTCTAGAGTACTTCCATGTATACAAAATTACTTCATACTTGTAAAATGAACATATCTGGGCCTGCACATAGGGGTCCTTCAGCCTCAGACCCTTGTCCGATATCATGTACTTGAGAGACCATGGGAGCTGTTGTTTCTAGGAGAAGAGTTAATTTCTGGGATAAGATGGTGCATAAAGTGGGTATCATTGAAGACTGTGGCTCAAATTGAAGCATGTGACATTCCAGCTGCAAAGATGAGAACGCTGAGGACAAGGAGGTCCAGGGACTCACTCAGCACTCACATGACTGGTGCATGACCAGAACCCATGACTCCCAGAACCAGTTCCTTATAGCTTTACCACTTTGCTCCCATTGCCTCTGCATCTTTCTCCGGGATTTGGCGTACAATCTGGGAGCCACAGTGGTGATGCTGATGTTGTGAACTGGCTACACTGACAGCCATGGGTGTTGTGGGGAGTGAACTCAGGGCAGAGCTGAGTAGTGGGCTATGTCTGAAGCTTTCTATCTCACACAGTCTTTGTGCTTAGGGGTCTGCTATCCTGCCTTTCAGAAAGACACTACAGGGATGAGATATTTATGAGAAGCTGTTGTTTCTTCTGAAGGAGGAGTGTTTTTCAGGGTCAGCAGCCCCAGTATTGGGGGTGTCTGTCCCCTCACCTCATGCTGCATGCCAAAGCACCTGTTGGTGGGGAGCAGGAAACAGTTGGCAGTGAACTACAAGTGTAAGGATTGAAGGTAGTTAGGTCTTACTACAGTATGCCTGCATAGAAATATTATTTTTCCTACTGTAGAGGGAGGAACAGAAGCCTCTTGTCTGCAAAGATATGAACATTTGTTTGGGAAATTTATGTTGATATGTAACAGCATATGGTCTTTTTCATCATGGATTTATGTACAGGAGGCAAGCTTCATGTTCGCAGTTAGAGGCATCAGAGTTGGAACCATGTGCAGTGACCCAGCTAGGGTCTGTCTTGGCACCTGTAAGAAGAAGTACTGTGTTTGATGCACATGCCCTCGCACATGCATGTGTGTGGCCATGCGTGCGTGCCCGCGTGCACACACACACACACACACACACACACACACACAAATTGCCTTCTTGCCCAAAGAGGAGATACCAGGATGCCTTATAAAGAATTTGATCTTTGGAATTATCAAAGGGACAGTGACACTCCTTCCAGCATGGACTTCACATCTCCATAATATGAAGGAATTTTGAGCACAGTGACCCAAACCTGCCACCAGGAGGGCAAAAAGACATTACTAGGTCTGACTAAAAGACAGAATACTTTTTACTCTTTGAAAATACATAAAGTGGGACCTAGAAGACACCTGGCAAAGCAAACCTGTCAGTGCTTGTGATTAATGAGGCTTGGATTTTGAGTATTACTTTCCTGATTTTCTGTGGTGGAGGTTATATTTTATTTATTGATTTTTTTTTTACTTTACTAGCCAAGTTAATATTCATTCCCCTTTGGTTTTCTATTTTATGCCATTCATTTAAAAATACTTGGTTTGTTTAGAAGCCACTAGTCTTCAATTAAAAACTTAGATTAAAATTAAACCCCAGTTCCTTCAATAGAATCTGTGAGCAATTCACAAACTCAGAAACTCAGGCGGTTCATTCAAGACATGAAGTGAATCATGGCCTGCCCTTCTTATCACAGGGACAGGTGAGCAAAAGCACAGTGATACACACAGATGCATTTCTAAACTGGAGAGAGGGAGGGAGGGATAAAGGCAGGAGAGGAGCGGGGATAGAGAGAGGGGAGAGTGTGTTGGTTCACTAGGGCTGCCACAACAAGATACCAGCCACTGGGGATGAACCAACAGAAATTTATTTACCCAGCATGGGAGGCTGGCAGCTGGCAGCAATGCTGGTTTCCTCCAAGCCCTTCTCTTGGCTCAGCCATGGCTGCTTTTCACCGTGTCCTCCAAGGTCTTTCCTCTGCACACTCATACCTCTGATGCTTCTTCTTGGGTGGACACCTGGTAAGATTGGTGTGTGCCTCACCTGAGGGCTTCATTTTAACTCATCAGCTCTGTAGGGGCCACACTTCCAAATACAATAATACCTTGGTTCACAAATGCTTGTGTTTGTAAGCAATTTGGTTCACAAACAGAAGTAGTCAGCAAAATTTGCTTCCCTTTGAGAAATCCTCATCAGTTGGCAAATATGAACATGACCATCTTCCCCTGAATAATGGAATGAGTTAAGTTTATGGGCCGAGGTACCACTGTGTACCCACATTCTGAGGTACTAGAATTTAGGGACTTAATATTAATTTGAGAAAACACAATTCAGTCCATAACAATATTGCTTTTTATTTTCATCGTGCACTGTATTTAAAAGTTTCTGGTGTTGTGTAAACTTTTTGACTTTCCCCTTCATAATTTATAAAATAGAGGACCACGCGCCCCTTCCAAGGGTTCCATTCCATGACAAGAGGATTAAATCAGTTTTAATAACAAATATCAATGAACTTGGAAAGAATATGGGAGCTTCAGTTTGATGCAAAGTATGAGGAAAAGGAGTACACAAGCACGCATGAAGAACCTCTGCTGAATTATTATTGTCCCACTGGAAATATTTTCTTCAAATCCTGCAAAGAAGCCTACTTGGGGAAGCACACAGAAAACATTCCAGAAGCTCAGCGTCGACGATGGTGATAACAAAAGCAGGCTCTCTTGCTCTGCTTCACTCCACCAACTCTCACTGGCCCCCTGGTTCTGGTTCCACTCCACTCTGTGCTGCAGCCTTCTTTCCTCTGCACACCCCACCCTTGACCTTCTCTCCCCACCACACCTCATGGCTCTTCCACAGATCGCACTGAGCAAGGCTTGCCCATCAGCTTGTAGCAGACTCTCTGTTCTTCCTGTACAGCAAGAGTCCACTGTACACAGCTTGCCCCAGCTGTAGGTCTGGGGAGCTATCTAGCTCCCTGTGCACTTGCACACATGCAGCAAGTTATCCAGGATTCATGTGCAACACCTGTCCTGTCTTCCGTCCTCTCTGACAGCAGCCTCTCTTAGCAGAGGTCACTGTGGATGTGACAGCTCACAAATTCACTATCTTCCTTGCCCAACAGCAGCTACTGAATATGGGAGCTGTATTTGTCTTCTTTATGTTGCTTTTCTTTTAATTAAGCACAGTACCTGATACAAAGGAAACACTGATAAACCTACAAAAGGCTGGAGATGCCATGGTTAGGGCATGTATCCAGGGGCTGACCTGTCCCAATTTCTGCCAACACGTAACCTTTGGTGAATCACTTGGCCATATGTTTTCAAGAGGGAGATTGACCTTCTGTAGAAGGGAAGAGGGCCAAGAGATGGAGGAATGGAGGAGAAAAGGGAGAGGAATGGTGAGGAAAAAGAAGGATGATGTGTTATATACATGTACAGCTCCCCATGAGGAGTGCACTGCAAACATGAACTCAAAAAATAAGCAAAATATATTGCAAATAAATAAATAAATGGAATGATGACAATAATAGTTACCTTAGAGAGTTATTGTGAAGATTCCATGAGTTAGGACATTTAAGCATGTAGGACAGCTCCTGAAACATAGAAAACATCAAAAAAGGCTAAGAGCATACTTAAATCAAAAATGAGATGCTAGTTGGCCAGAGGAGTGGTTGAAAGCATTTCAAGAGGTGATGGGTAACAACTGCTATGGTATAGCACCAACAAAGTGTTTCTCTTTTAAAAATTTGTCAGACTTCTATTATGTCATTACAGTGTGGAACATTTGTGCTTTATTATCAAATTTTCTTGACAACAGTGATAATATGGGGTCTACTAGAAATAATATTCTGGCATGAATTCTTAAGAGAGAATGGACGAAGTTATAGTTTTTCCTCCTCTTTTCTCACAATACCTGGGAACACATTCACACCAGAATTCTCTTTTCTTTATATACCCAAATTTTCATTCTCTGAAAACTGTCTTTCCCTGTGTGATCAGTATGTAGTAAGGCACTCGCTATTTTCTGAAGGACTGAATGAGTGGCATAAGGGAAATGATTTGTTGAATTATTGCCGTTCATAATTTCACTGTTAGAAAAATTTTGGTAAACTGCAACTGGAAAACATTTGAGATGATTCTGGCTCCAACTTTCTAGATGTGTGAGGTGTGGAGGTTGTTTCGGCTCTGTGAGCTTCAGTTTCTTAATGGTAGTGAGGATGACTATATTGATCTTATGGTGCTATGCAGACTAAATGACGTGTTTAAATTGTGATATGCACTGCAGAGTGGTGTCTGAAGATTTTCATTTCCTTTCCTGTGGTAAGTCACCAGCAAAACAGGGATACATTTTAATATTCTGCCATCTCTCACCATCACCAGGGAATGTGATGAACAGTGAGACAGAGCTATGAGTACCTTGGTGGGAAATGCTCTTCTCTGTTACTCTTGAGAGTATTTAAGAAAACACTTTCATGTTAAAGATGTTGGCTTTGAGGTGTAAAATGAATGCCAATAGCAGAAGAACACTTTTCATGGCATTAAAGTTTAGTTGAAATTTTCACTCTTGATGAATTCATAGATCTATGGGCCCAAGAGTATGTGGGAACTTGATTGAAACTGGAGGTCTCTAACATGAAAAAATTGCTGCTAGATGAATATAATTACAAATTTCTTTTTACCAATAATACAGGCAGAAACTAAAACTTGAACATGATACATTTGAAATTGTGCATGCATTTTGACCTATTTACTCCTTAATCTTCTTTTATTTTAAAGAAAAAAACAATAAAAAAGGTAGAAAACTTCAAAACAAGATTGTAGGAAAGTAACAATGGTTAGTACACTGTGTATTGTTATCTTCAAAGTAGTTGCTTATATTACACAATACAGGCATAAAAAATTGATCAAACAATTTAGGCACAAACCTTTCATTTCAATAAACTAATAGCAATTAGTAGTATAACTATCTTAACTATTTTGTGTATTTATTTATTTATTTAATTATCCTTTTCCCTTCCTTCTTTTTCCTTTCCCCATCTCAGTTGTTCTTTCCTTTTGAACAGTTTCTTCCCATTTCACAGTATTTATAGCATGTTTTGGATTTTGCTTACTCTTTCAGCTTCTTACACTAGGGAGACAATATGATGTTTCTACATGTGAGTCTGATTCATGTCACATATGAGTATGATCTCAAGTTGTATCCATTTTCCTATAAATGTCTCAAGTTTAACCTTCTTTATATCTGAGAATAATCCATTGTATAAAAATACCACATCTTTTTTATCCATTCCTCGGTTGATGGGCACTTGGGTTGTTCCCAAGATTTAGCTATTATAAATTGTACTGCTTATAAACATGGGTACACATATATTGTTGTGGTATGATGTTTTTAATTCTTCTGGGAAAATACCCAGAAGAGGAATAGTTGGGTCAAATGGGACCTCTAATCCTAGTTTTTTGAGGAATCTCCACACTGATTTTCATAGTAGTTGCAGCAGTTTACATTCCCACCAATAGTGGAGAAGGGTTCTTTTTTCCCCACAGTCCCTCCAGCATTTGTTATTAGTTGATTTCTTGATGTTAGCCACTCTTATTAGGGTGAGATAGAATCTCAGTGTTGTTTTAATTTGCATCTGTTGAATGACCAATGATGCTGAACATTTTTTCATATATATATTTGTTATTTGTATTTCTTCATTTGAGAAGTGTTTGCTCATCTCAGCTGCCCATTTTTGGATAGGGTCTTTGAATTTGGTGGGGGAGGTCTGACTTTTTTCAGTTCTTTATATGTTCTAGATAGAAGTCCTTTGTCTGAAGGGAAATTGGCTAATTTTATTTTCATTCTGTGAGTTGTATTTTCACTTTCTTGATGATTTCTTTTAATGAGCAAAAGCTTTTTAATATAATGAAATACCAGTTGTTGATTCTTTGAAGTGTTTCCCTTGTTGTTTGGATTTTGTTCATGAAGTCTCTGCCTACCTCTATCTCTACAAGAATTTTTACCTATTTTCTCTTTCAGTAGATTTAAAGTCTCTGTTTTAATATTTAGATCTTTGCTGCATTTTGACTTTAGATTAGTACATGGTGATAGACATGGGTCTACTTTTAGTCTTCAGCTTATAAAGAGTCAGTTTTCCCAGCACCATTTATTAAAGAGGATATGTTACTTCCTGTGAAAACATTTGGCCCCTTTATCAAAGATAATATGGCTGAGTGCATTTGTAATAGTGCCTGGATCTTCTAATTTGTTCCACTGGTCCTCAGGTCTGTGTTTTGTCAGTACCGTGCTGATTTTATAACAGTAACATTGTAGTATAATTTCAAGTCAGGGATTTTGATGCCTCCTGCCTTGCCTTTATTGCCCAGGATTGCTTTTGCTATTCTAGGTCTCTTCTGCTTTGAGATGAACTTTAGGAACATTTTTTTCAGTTCTGTGAGGCATGTTAATGGTGTTTTGATAAGGATTGCATTAAATCTGTATACCAATTTTGGGAGTATGGACATTTTCATTATGTTGGTTCTTCCTATCCATAACAAGTGATATCTTTCCATTTTCTGATATCCTCCTCAATCTTCTTGCTCAGAGTACCGTAATTTTCAATATATAAATCCTTCCTTTGTTAGATTGATTCCTAAATATTCCATTGTTTTGGATGCTATTGTGCATGGTGTGGTTTTCCTAATTTCTCTCTCAGTGAGTTCATCATTTATGTACAGGAATGCTATCGTTTTTTGAGCACTGATTTGTATCCAGCTATGCTACTGAATTTGGTTATTAACTCTAGGAGTCTTTGGGTGCAATTTTTGGGGTCTTCTATGTGGAGTATCTTGCCATCTACAAATAATGGTATTTTAACTTCTTTCTTTCCTATCCTTATTCCTTTTATTTCCCTCACTTGTCTAATTGCTCTGGCTAATGTCTCCTGAACTATATTGAGTAGGAGTGGTGATAGTGGACATTTTTGTCTTGTACCTGATTTTAGAGTGAAAGCTTTCAGTTTTGTCCATTTAGTATGATGTTGGCTGTTGGTTTGTCATAGATGACTTTTATTGGATTGAGGTATGCACCATCTATTTTGATTTTCTGTAGGATTTTTATCATGAATGAGTGATGGACATTGCCAAAAGCTGTTTGTACATCTACTGAGATGATCATGTGATTTTTGTCTTTGGCTCTGTTGATATGATGTCTTACATTTATTGATTTGTGTATGTTGAACCATCCCTGCATTCCTGGGTAGAATTCCACTTGGTCATGGTGTATAGTATTCTTGATGACTTGCTGAATTCTGTTTGGTAGTATTTTACTGAGGATTTTTAAATCTATGTTCATTAGGGAGACTGATCTATAGTTCTCTTTGTTGCTTGGGTCTTTCTCTGGTTTCGGTATCAGGGTAATACTTGCCTGCAGGAATGAGTTAGGGTGCATTGCTTCCCTTTCAATTTCATTAAAGAGTTTGAGGAGTATTGGCATTAAATCCTCTTTAAATTTCTTGTAAAATTCAGCAGTGAATCCATCAGGACCTGGACTGTTCTTTGTTGTTAAATTTTAAATTGCATTTTCAATCTCATTAACTGATATCGGGTTATTCAAAATTTTTATACCTTCTTGGTTTAGCTTTGGCAATTCTTAGGTGTCTAGGAATCTGTGCATTTCTTCTGTAATTTCCATTGTAAGTGAGTAAAGATTTTCAAAATAGGTATTGATGATCTTCTGAATTTTCACAAGATCTGTAGTGATTTCACCGATTTCATTACTCAGTGCATGAATTTGAGTCTTTCCTTTATTTGATCAGGTTGCCTAAGGGTTTAGCAATTTTATTTCTTCTTTCAAAGAACAACTGTTTGACTCATTAATTCTTTGTATTATTTTCTTAGTCTCCATTGTGTTAATTTCTGCTCTGGGCTTTGGATTTGTCTTGCTTTTCTTTTTCTAGAAGCTTGAGATGTAGCATTAGGTTGTTTATTTGTGCTCATTTTGGTTTCCTGATGTGTGAATTCACTGCTATAAATTTTTCTCTTAGGAATGCCTTCACTGTGCTACTTAAATTCAGGTATATTGTGTCTGCATTCTCATTTAGTTGCAGATATTGTTTAATTTCCTCCTTTATTTCCTCTGTGATCCATTGGTTTTTTATGAGGGTGTTATTTAATTTCCATGTGTTTATGTAGTTTTTGCAGTTTCTTTCACCCTTAATTTCCAATTTCATTGCACTATGGTCAGATAATATGCATGGGATAATTCCAGTTCCTCTGTATTTAATTAAACATTTTCTATGGGCCAGTATATGCTCTATTTTAGGGGATGTTCCATGTCTAGCTGAGAAGATTGTGTATTCTAATGATGTCAGTTGGAAAACCCTGAAAACATCTACTAAATTAATTTGTTCATGGGTTTGGTTCAGTTCTGATATTTCTTTGCTGATTTTTGTCTAGTTGATCTATCTGTTTGTGACCGTGAGGTATTGAGGTCTCCTGTTGCAATTGTTTTATTGCTTGTTTGCTTTTTTCATGTGTTATATAGTTGGGCGCTCCAGTGTTTGTTGC
This sequence comes from Dasyprocta punctata, assembly GCA_004363535.1. Classification (NCBI taxonomy): domain Eukaryota; kingdom Metazoa; phylum Chordata; class Mammalia; order Rodentia; family Dasyproctidae; genus Dasyprocta; species Dasyprocta punctata. The sequence goes on along the minus strand of RJWM01002600.1, from coordinate 58,658 downwards.
ACACATATTTATGAATATCTTCCCTTTTTTTCCCCCTACTGGGTACGTAGTGACCTTCTTTATCTCTTTTGATCATTCTTGGTTTGAAATTCACATTGTCTAAAAAAAGAATAGCTACTCCTGCTTTTTTCTGGGCTCCTGTTGCATGGAAGATTGTTTTCTATCCTTTCACTTTCAGTCTATGAATTGCTTTTTGAGTTAAATCTGTTTCCTGTACACAGTGTATTGTTGGATCTTGTTTCTTGATCCATTCTGGCAGTCTGTTTATTTTGGTTGGTGAATTTAGATAATTTACATTGATGGTTATAACTGCTGTGCATTGGCTTATCTTTGTCATGCTATTTTCCTGCTGTTGGTTCTCTGCTTTTACCCTCTGTTCAATTGCTTGCCCTGCCTGATAGTTTCTTTTTGTTGTTGTTCTTGAAATTGTGGTCATTTTTATCTCTCTAGAATATTTTTCAATACTCTTTGTAGGTTTGGTTTGGTGGACATAAATTTCTTCAGTTGTTCTTTGTTCCTCTTTAATCTTGCAAGAGACTCGCTTGCTCAGATACATACAACTGTTGGCCAATTATGGCTGTCACTGCATGTCATGTGGAGAGTGCTTCGGTCTAGAACAATAGACTAGGGATTGACTCTTGGCAGATCTGGTGAGTTGTGTACTCTGGTCAAGTCGGAGTATCTCCTTATGACCAGCATGAATGCAGGGTGCCATTCTCCTTCAAAGTCCTTGTACTTTTGATGAGAAATATTCACCTTTACCCAATGTGTTCCAAGAGCCCTCTAAGTAGAGAAATCACAGAGCTAAAAGCTGTAAGAGCCGTGGCCCTTTTAAAAGCAAAACATTTGGGTTTGCTTGGTATAAAATGGCACAGGAAAGTAGTGTCCTTCATCAACCTCTAATCTCATTCTAAATTTTCATGTTTTAGTTGAATTTTTGTGTGAAAAAAAATTTGAGACAATATGGGGAAATGGAAAAGTCATGAAATTAACAAACGGGGAATCTTTCCTTTTTGACTCAACTTTACCAATTCCTTCACAAGTTTCTTTGGTCAAGCCATTGAAAATTCTCTCTGTCTCTGTCTCTGTCTCTGTCTCTCTCTCTCTCTCTCTTTCCCTTTGTAAAAGTTATAATAAATTTCCTACCCTAGTTAATTTGTTTTTTGTGATGACTAAATTTAATTGAATTTAAGAAATATATTTTCCTGTTACTGGGTGCCAGAAAGTGTATTTATTTATCTGTTTGTTTGTTTATTTTGGTCCCTTTTAGACAGTTTCACTCTGAAGTTCAGGTTGGACTTGAACTCATTTTATAGCCCAGAATAGCCTCAAACTCACAGTAATCCTCCTGCCTCAGCTTTCCAACTAGAATTGCAGGCATGTGCCTCCACACCTAGCAGAAAGTGTTTCTTTATGCACATTTTATTCTTATATTAAAAAAAGAATTGTTTTACAGTACAAGGAATTGAACCTAGAGCCTATGCACTGAGATAATTCCCAGCCTTATCTATCTATCTATCTATCTATCTATCTATCTATCTATTTATTTTTATTTATTAAAGTTTTAGGTTCCTGTTAAGTCACTAAGTAATTCAGGCTGGGTTCAAACTTGCAGTCCTCCTTTCTCAGCTTCCCACAGTACTAGGCTTGTAGGCTGAACCACCACCCTACCTCAAAAAATCATTCTTCAGCATCCTCCATTTGCTAGCTGCCACATTGTATTCTACAGAATTATTTTCACAGTTAGTAGGAATGCTGTAGAAAGTCTGCGGATGTGCTCATTATTGTACAAGAAAGGTAAGGGTATTACCGTAGGAACATAGGGAAGGGGTGACTTATACTGCTGTGTATAGTGGAGGAATGTATGTAAATGGTTTTACAACAAGAACAAATTTCTGTAGTTGGACAAAAGATTAGCAAAACAGAGAGCAGATATAATGATTTTTAGTAAAAAGTGAAATTATGACCTACTCCTGCTACTATTTGTGACATCTGGATATTGCAAACTGACTACAAATTTATCTTAAGTGTTCAGGAACATGAGGGAGAAAAGATAGTTCCTATGACTATTTTTTCCTATCATGGCTAAGTGCCCATGTGGGATCATTATTTTGGAACTTGTTATGTCAAATGCTGCACTATCCACTATTTGTTTCTCAGCACTGAGGCAGCTGGTTTCACCACTGCTTCCTTAGCACGAAACACCAACAACATGGACTGGTTCCACAGTAAGTGCTATGCCCACATTGTATCATCTCTTTATTATTATGACGAAATCATAGCGATGCTATCATTACACTTACACAAATAACACTGGACACTATGTAAGTTGATATGCCTTATCTGATGATGTAGAATTCATCAGTAGTTGCATTTCAAAACTGACATGAATTCCTAACAATGAAGTGCATGGCACTATGGCCTAAGACATTGGATGTATATAAACACACATGTACACACATGCATGTGCACACACACGCGCACACACACACATTTGCAACAACTTCTTATGCATTAGACATTCGCTCTGCAGTTGATTTTTGTGCAAAGATCTCAGAGTGGTCATAGAAGAGAGACTCCACCCATATCTGGTAACATGATCACACACTGTTATTTTGTTTGTTTGTTTTTTGTTTCCTTTCTATATATTTTGTTTGTTTGAACTTGATCTGGGGAAAAGTCAGTCTCCAGTGGTGACAGTTACAATACAACACACTTTTCATTTGCCAGAGGTCATTTAACTCAGAGAGGAGGCCATATTTTTCTTTGAAATAATGCCATTGTTGACATACAATTCATACATTTTAAAGAGCAGAATTAAAACCCACATTGTAAAGAGTAGAATTCAGTGGTGTATATTATATTAAGAGTTATACAACTATCAAGAGCAATTTCAAAACACTTTAATTACTCCCAATTCAAATCTACACCCACTAGATGCACTTTTTCTTTCCTCTTCCCTACAGCCCCTGGCAATCACTAGTCTACTTTCTACTTCATATAAATGAAATGATAAATGAATGCCATTCTTTGGTAGAAGTGACTAGAGTTGACACATCCAGAGTAGCCAAAAAAATCAAGATTTCATATATGTGTGAAATGAGAACAGGAGAGTAAGAAAGCTTGACTCTTAGGAGCACTTGCATCTCTAGTTTCGGTTGCTCAGAAGCCCCTTTGGGCTTTGGGTTTTTATGTGATCTGATTACTCAAACTACCCTTTGATTGCACAGTAGAGCAGCTTGACCAGTTGACTCAGATGTGCAGTTACAGTCATCCTTTCTGTGAGTGACTTAAACTTTCTCCATTTCCTCTGGCCCACTCTCCAGGGGGAAATACTGGTCAATACAGTTTAAAGCTTAGTCCAATTCAATAATGTGAAGTATCAATTCAGCTACTACTCAGATTCTTTGGAAGAAACATGTACATCCTTAACCTTATGAATGCTTCTGTGGTTCAGCGGATATAGGACAAACTTTAGCATCAGGTTGTCACAGATTTAAGTCCAGGTTCAGTCACCAAGCAGGTACATCTTTTTGGCCTATTCACACCTCTTTTTCAAGCTCAGTTTCTTTTTTGATATGATAAAATGTTGCAGAACTTCTGGAAAGATTAAGATAATAGATGAGAAGAATCTAACACAGCACCTGGGATAGGTGATAAATATCATTCCCCTTGGGCATGTAAGAAAATAACAGAAAGTGGCATTTCCCCCTCAATAGTGTAGAACTATCATTGAGATGTGGCTGTCCTGCCAGGGACAAGATTCTCAATATTCCTTAAGAGGTGGCCCTAAAGTGTTGTGAGCTCACTAGTGGAAGGTGAATGGAAGGAATGTGTGCTACTCTAGGTCAGCATTCTAAAGAAGCAGATACATGATTTCCTTTCTTTCTTTCTTCTTACTTTCTCTAGCTCCAAAGTCTTTGGGATGACAGGGCCGCAAGACCACAGAGATTGGCTCTCTGATTTTCTTCACAGAAGGACCAGAGCAAGAGATTCTTACATAAGGAAGTCCACCCCAATAGCCTGCAAGAAGACAAATCACTGGAGCTTGGGATGTGTTGGACATAGCAACCTGCACACTTCTACCTAAGAGAACACACAACCAGGCTCTGCCCTCGGGTCTCATAGTGAGAATTCGAAGTGCGACAGCTTAGGGTCCATAGGTTTGTTTCTTCATGGAATATTAAGTCTAATTCATTTGGATCCAATGCCATTTATGCTTTTCCATTAGCATATTTTCCAGAAAGATCAATGAAATAAAACTGTCAAGTTCATGAAGCTATTCCTTGAACCTTGGATTTTTCTACTTTCATTCAACATTCACTCAACAAATATTTATTAAGCACCTTGGTCAGTAAAGGTGGACTAGAGAAAATATATTTTAAAAAACAGCTAGGAATACCATACTGGCTAATTGGAAAAGTAGTGCTCAAGGTGAACCGTAGATCATAGGTTTATTAGAAAAGTCTTCAGGAAAACCTGCTGACTTTTCAAAGCACGTTTGACTATTTTGTCCACTGTTAAGTTTTTAGTTGCTGTCTATCAGATATAATACGTTTGATTTTTAATAATGTTTTCTCTCCAACATATTAAACCTGTGGGAACCAATGCCAGAGGAATTTCCAGGCACCACAAGTATTGTGGTTGCTATAAAATCTCCCAGCAGTGATATTTTATAGGAAAAAAAATGAGGCTTTGGACCTATGGAAAGCTAGGTTCAAACCCTGTTTTCAACATTTCTGAGATTCATTTTCTTCATCTGTCAAAGAGAACATTTAACATTGATTTCATAGGCTTCAGAAGGCATTTTAATTCATTATGTATGAATTTAACCTTGTAAATGCCCAATAAAGGAGGAAGGAATAATCGTTGTCCAAAGGAATCCCATTTAATTCTCTGACTTAACTGATTCTCCAACAATGTCATGACTCAAGCATTACAATGAGGCTTGGCTTCTCTCCTTCATCCAAATCACAGGTGGCTCTCCTGTGACCACCTTTGACTTCAGCACATGCATATTTACAGGAGTGCACACGTGTGTGCACATGCACATTCACACATGCAAACATGTGCACTGACAGGGACACGTGTGTACACCATCATCTCGTGTCAGGGCATTCACGATGAAATCAGCTTCATGTCTATGGTCTGAAGCTTCTATTGATTCTGCTATTTCTTCCAGCATTTATACGTCTCAGCTTCCTGAAAGAAATGTGCTCATTTGTTTCCTGGTATCTACTTCAGGGTTTTTGTTTTCATTACTAATTTCGTCATTTCACCTCATAGAGAAATGAAAATTCAGTATATTACACAGGAAAGCAAAAGCTTAGAATCTTTAAAAAGTTTTCTTGAGCAGTATTCTCCAAATAAAAAGGCTAATTTAGAATTTTTAAAAATGATTTGTTTCTGGTGATTTTAAAGCTCTAGTGTGAACCAAAGGTTCCCTAGCTTTCTGTAAAGTACTTGATCCCGTATGTGCTGGTTCTGCACACACTTCGACACTGATTTTGAAAGAAGCCTCTGCTCTGGGAGCATCTTCAGCTCTTTGTGTCTGTGCTACACAGAAAAAAAAGCAGTGGAAAGGATTTCATTGGCAGGCTTGTTTTTACAAGCTTCCTGGGGTTGGGGTTCAGCCAGCTTTCAGGTCGCATGCAGTGGGCAGCACTTGATTGCTTCTTCTTCAGGACTGCTATGACTCATGAGGATAGCAGAATCCAATGCTGATTTTAGATGCACTTTACAATTCAATCTCCACTATGTATGGTGGGGGCGGGATCTTCCTCTCTCTTCTGATTTTATTGCTACAAATATGGTCATCCACAAAACCAGCTCCAGAGGAAAATGGAAACTCATTTCCCTAATAACTAAAGTTGCATTGATGTGGCACTACAAGTTACCTCGTTTTGTTCCTAATAGTCTTAATAATGCTCTGAGGTAGGTCATACGTGTCCATGAGTAAAGAAATACAGACACATTAAAAATGCTGTTCAACAGCAGAAACAAGGCAGAAACCATACAGCCTGGTTCTTGATGTCCCTGGAGTGTGCGTCATCCAGAGATGTCTGTGAAACTATCAGCCAGAGTATGTAGGGCTCTAGTTCAGAGCATGCCTTTATGGGGTCTGGCATCCAGAAGTGGGACACCAGGTCTGTCATGTAGACGTTACCATGTGTGACCTTGAGAAATTGTCCATGCTGCCTGTGGTTCCTTACTAGTAAGGTGGATGAGTAATGCCATTTATCTGATGGGCTTCCTTGGAGAGCTAGTGGCACACAGATTGTAAACACTACCTAAGTGTTACCTTTCATGATTATTTATTTTCCACTATTTTGTGAGAATAGGACATGAAGACGTCTGCCAGATGCTGCCAACCTTCTTCTGGAGAAGGCACTCTGCCCATGGCCATGCCCCTTCCCCAGGCCAGCCTGCAGTCAGCAATGAATGGGTGGGGAGGGCAGATAGTATTCCTAATTCCTAAGTGGACCAAGACAGAAGGGTCATCCCAATGCCAGAGTCCCTTTTGGATCTGATTAAGGCCTTCAAGTAATCCTGTCAAACTCAGCTTTTCCCTCAGCTCAGTCTTTTTCTGTCCAGTCCTGATTCCAAGAATGGTCTAATGACCTTCCTGTATTAGAGTCAGCTTTCTGGGAAACCTGGCTCACAACAGATTTCTCTAGCCTTCCCATCTGTGGCTTTTAGACCATGATATAGGCGAGGAAATGGATGGAGTTTCATTCTATAAGCTGTGCCCACGACACTTTCTGTAGATGGAAGGTGCCGAGCTAGGCCTGCTAAGACTACTGGAAGATGAGTTGATGGTGAGAAAACGAAGAAAGGTTTCCAAAACAGAACAGCTAAGACTTGCTTCCAACTGTTGTGATGCTCTTGGACAAGTTGTTAAACCTTTTTGCCACTTTTTTCAGTCAAAAAATAGGGTTAATACCACACACTTCATGAGGTTGATGTGATAGTTACATGAGGTCATGCAGAATCAAGTCAAGGTTTGCTTGATTCATCTTTTACATCACAGTGCAGCCAGAAAAGGACAAAGGACTCATCATATGTACCACTTTTCTAATTATCTGCTGGAATTTAATGCTGATTAAATGAGTTTCAATTCTGCTGCACTAGAATGGTAGGAGGGTCAAGGAATTGAAAATTTAATCAGTAAAAGTGTCTGGTTCTAACCAGTGTGGGTCTGTGACCTACATTTTCCTGTGCTGTTAGACCTTAGGAGCATCCACTACCATAGCTGATTTTTTCACTTCCCCCTACTTGCAGTGAGATTTTGCTACCTTAGACAATACCACGCAGTAGAAGCAGAAGGCCGGCACAGTATAAAGGAAAGAGTTCAGATTTTTTGGGTCATAAAGATCTGGTTTCAAATTTGTGTCTCTGTTGTTATCTGCCCAGAACTAGGAAGGCACAGAACCTCTTTTAGCACCAGTATCTCATCACCAAGGTATGGCAGTACAGTTATTAAGAGGATCTCCTTGTTTTCACGCTTCATCTAATCAAATCTGGACTCTATTCCTGGAAAGATCCCTCTGTAGTGATTCTTCCTTATTAAAACTCCTCAGAGACTGTAGGGATCAGTGTTAGTTGATGGCAGTGGAAACTTGGAGTAAGATACAATCTCAGAACATGAGGTCAAGTATGCATAATTCCATGTGACTTCCCTATGAATAGTGTACCTGTATTGGGACAAGTCCCCAGGATTTGACAGCAAGCAGTCTCTCTCCCACCCTTTTGAAGCCTCTCTGTAGCCACGCGAATGTTGACAAATGTCTACCATGTTGTGAGTCTGTCTTTGCTCATGCATCCTCCCCTGCTGGAATGACTTCTGGGTCTCGCTTTTCTAATGTACATTTGACAGGACTCCACAGAGTAGGTTTTCTTGAAAGGTTTTTCTTGCCCCAGCCCTAGGAAGAACTCACTACTCATCTTTTAGGCTTTCCAGACTCTGAAAATCAAGGTCAAAACACTCCACTATGAACATTCATTTTCTTACTTATGAGCCTTTGAATGGTAGGATATGAGCAGGCTATGTGTCTTTATGTCTTCAACACCTGCACACAGTACATGGCCAACACAATTTTGAGGAAGAAATGAATCCTGCCTTTTGAAATGGTGACTCTGGCACTGAGATACATAGCTTTGATAAGTAAGGGTGCAGAACTACAAGTGGTAAAATATCTCTTTGCCTTTGATATGGTAAAAACACACTGATCTCTCTCTTTGGATCATTACACTGGGACAATTTCATCTTGGGGTTTGGAGAAGCTGTGTCTGTTGAAAGCTACTTGCTGCTTTTTAGGGCAATCAGTGGCTTCAAACATTGGTCTGCAGCTGTGGCATTAATATAGATGCTGACATGTCAGGATGCTCAAGGAGCAAAACTTTTCTGACTGAAAAGACCGCCAAAGCTTTTCATTTTAGTCCAACCTCGAGGCTTTGAGATGATCTAAATAACACACTGTTTTATCCATCTGTGATTGCCCTAAGCACTGTGGTGTATTTTATGGGCAAACTGGTGACAGGAGATATATTGTCCAGAGGTTTTCCTGCCTGCTGTTTGATTCACAATTGAAGGTCAGATATATTACTGCTCACCTGCCATTGCTAACTACCTTTTACAGAATTATGGTCTTGCTGAATGGATGAATACTCCCTGGTACACTCTCTCCATCGGAGTTGCGTAGGTAACAGTTACTGATGCAAGCCACTTCTTGGCAATTAACTTCAAGCAGCAGATGACGAGGACCCTTGGACTATCTGATGTGTGGCTCCAGCCCTAAGCAGTTTCCTGGGAGTACAAATGGGGCCACTAAATCAGGCTGACTTTCCCCACTCTCCTTAGCTTCCTTTCCTCTCCAGTGTCATGCTGTGCTGCTGTAAAAAACTTAAGGGTCTGCCAAGCAGGTATTTATTCTTTGCTGAGTCAGGAACTCATGCTACGGCTGCATATTTTTATTCTTTTCCATCTCGTCATGATTTTAGGTTTCAGTTGGATGATTAATTCTGTTGAAAAATCTTTATATGAGGAAGATATATCCAAATTACAGTTGCTGTACCAACTTGCCCATTACTGAGGAAATGAAATACGCAGTTTCTCAACCCAATAGATCCTGACCTCCTTATGGTTTCCCTTGTGTGCTTGAGGTAGTGCAGTGGGGTGCTGAGATCCTGTGTGCTAACGCTGGACAGATTCAAATCTGATTTCCACCAATGTCACTGGAAATGCCTGGTCTCAGGGATAATGGTGACACAGTGCTGTGCAGGAAATACAAGCCATCTTCATAGTTTTTACTAGTTATTTTAGTCACTAATTAATGCCCACTTTCTTCCCTGATCATTAATAATAGCATATTAATTCCCAGTGTGTGTCTGTGTGTGCACATTGTAACAAGGTAATACTTCTGTAAAGGCTGTCCCACATACAGTTTCCAAAAAATGTGGATATTGGATTTGGCAAAATGTTTATTATACTTCTGACTATTTTGGGCATTTGTTTTCTAGAACTACATGTTTCTTGAGAATGAGTTCTCATGACATGCTGTCTGAAAGTATATGTCACTTTGTTAATTTATTTTAGGAAGATTTTGCACTGAACCTGGATGTAGCAGGCTGAACGAGAGAGCGAAAGCATGCATTTAAGATTCAGTAAGAGTGAAGCCTGGCTGCTTAATCTGTGCTGTGTGGATTTGGGCCAATCAACCTCTGAAAGCCTCAATTTCATTTCCTTTTTTTTTTTTCAAAATGAGGTCACCAAAAATGTAATTATTTTATACAAACTTTATGAAAATTGTTTAATAAATACTGGTAAAATATTTGGTGTAGTATCTACTACTTCATCAGCATGTAATGAATGCAGGCTCTCGTTGCAATAATAGATGTAAGCTGAAAATATCCAATACCTAGAACCTAGTATGATAAGCAAAATAGGAACAACAGTAGCAAAAGCAACAAGTAGGGATCTGGAAAGTGTTCATTATCTAGCACCACATCAAAGAACTATCCACCAGTGTTATGAGGAAATCCACTTTGGAAGATGCCCAGCAAGGTGCGTACATAGCACAAAACATGAGTTCTTTGAATTATTTGCCATTCACAGTCCCCCTTCTAATGACACTTAGGAGAAAATGAGGCAGTAGAGCATAGCACTGTGGTCATTTGATGTCAAGGTCATTGCGGACGGAGAAAGGAAGGGAGTTGAATTGTAATAATTGACAGGAAGAATCTCCCAGGCACATGTGGAAAGAGACTTGCTGCCTGGGGAAGACCCTGTCATCACCAAGTAGAACATCGAGTGTGAGTAGCCCTGTTCCTAATCTAGTAAGGCCAAGGGTCAAGTCTTGGAGAAACACTCAAGTAATTCTTTGGCTTAGCATAGTCAAACACAGCAGTCAAAGTTATTGTTAAATTAATAGATGGGTGAACGAATAAAGCTCAGAGATATACAACAAAAACTGCCCATGTCACATACCTTGCATAAGATAAGAGCTCAATAAAAAATTACTTAATTAACTGGAAGATAGCAGTAGGTGACTCATGAGCCCTAGTCACTCAGGGATAATTGTAATTTTTCTTCAATAGATCAAGGCATTGCTCAAGTAACCTTTGCTTTTCTAATGAGCAGTTTTGACATTTTGCCAAATACTTACTGGCCAAAAAAGAATCAGCATCTTTTTCACAAGTTGGCCAGAATTATAATGTGCAGAGAGAAGGGCAGACTCGTTTTCAAATGGTGCATGAGATCCCTTGTGGGAGAATGGGTCACCCCAATAGTTCTGGACTCTTAGTGATTGTTACAAAAAATGTTCCAAGGTGAAAATACAGACATATTCAGCTCTCACTTTACCATGAGACACTGCAATATGCCTAATTCTCTCCTGCTTATAGGCCCCTAAGAAAAGTACCTTTGTCTGAATTTGACCAATAGTTTTTTGACTCATTGAGCTTTCCCATTGCAGTTTTCAGTTGTTTGGAAGATGGCAGAGTCAAAGAACCAACTTTAGGCCATCTTTAAATCATGGCAAACTTTGAGCTACAGAAATGGTCATAAACCTTTTGTATTTGTGGAAGCTTCCACAACTGTATCTAAAAATGGAGTTCGTATGTCTATATTTGCCACTTATTGTCCTCACCAGTACACTGACTCTCCTTTAACAATGAGCGGCACAGCTACAATATGAGTCATTCCACGGAGGAACTTCCATGAAGTAGAGTCTAATCAGTTTAGCCATAGCACTACACGCGAATATTTTTCCCCCAAATAACATACAGAAGTGTTTTCTTAGAAAATATTCTATTATTAAATAAAGATTGCTGAAATTTTGATTTGACTTCTGTCATTGGATTGTGACCCATGTTCTTGATTCAACTAGGTTTCCCTACCCTTGTCAGCAAAGTCCTATCAGCTAACATTGTTAATACTGAGGGTGCATTCAAGTGGCATCCAGAAGCCTTAATATCCTTGGAGGCAGTTAAAGAAGGTGTGAAGTCTCCTTCATCCTGCAGAGTCCAGAGCCGCACTGTTCAGAACAGGAGCCACTAACCAAACATGGCTATTTAAATCTAACTTGATTTAGTTAAAGCTGAATAAAAATGGAGAATTTAGTTTCATGATCACTGTAGTCACACTGAAAGTGCTCTTTGGTGACATATGGCTGCTGAATCGTGACTCACTACTACAGGACATTTCCACCACTGCTGGATGTTCCACTGAACAGCACTGTTTTGGGCAACTCACAGAGATGTCAAACACAACAGACTCCATAGCTGTCCTCGGGGTGAGCCAGGGGACAGCACGTTCTTCCCCATTAACTCAGTAAATCGGAAAGAAATGTGTTTATCCTAAAGTACAGACTCTTTCGCGGTCAATCACCTGATTTTTCCGCCCAGTTCTATTCCCATTGTGCCAATTAACTTCTCGTTTCTCAAATGTTTCTTTGATGATGGCGGCACAGAGTCTGGTATGAGCAATGGGAGAAAGCAAAATGGATTAGGGGGCACACTGATGTCTAAGCAGTAAAACCCTGGCATTTGGGGTTTAGACGTTCTCTCATTGTAAGAAGTTCTAAAGTTTCACTGTAGAGAAAGAAAGAGCTGTCCCAGGGTTGATTTCTGTTTTTTCTGGCAAAGTTTAGCTTCCTGTTCAAAGAGAAGATGTATATAAATAGGGCCCACAAGCTTCTCTGACATCAAATCGCTCTTATAGCATAGCATCTTGAGGAGTTAAGCATAAATGAACCAGAAACATACAGATTAAATTTCCCCCATGACAGTAAAAGGCTAGGGAAATTGAGGCGGGAAGTGCCTGGGAAATGCATTTATGGTTCACAGTCCCCTCAGTGCCAAATCTCAGGCATGCAGCTCTGCTGGAGGAGAGTGAAGACCAGAGCCAGCCACCTGTTCCCTGTACACACCTTACAGGGGAGATTGGAAACAGCACTTGGGATTCCAAGTCCTTCAGTTCACAAGACCACACTCTAGGCTGAGAGAGAGCTGTGGCTATTCCTGCCTGGCAGGATAGTGAGGAGAGGGAGGGTGGAGGAGTCCCTGGCCTGCAGTTCTGTAAGGTGCAGCCTCTAGGTCCAGGTCTTGTGGGCTTCCCTGGGTTCTGAGGAGAGGTCTGAGGCTGGGGAAGTGATGTGCTCAGGTCAGTAGCAGCCCTGAGCAGGGTAGGGGTAAAAAGGAAGTGACAGAAGACAGGTCAAAAATTTAGGAAGGAGATAATGTGGTCCAGAACTCAGAGGAAAGTGAGAAATATTTAAGGAAACAGAAGTTAGGGCCCACTGACCCACTTGATATACAAAACGAAGTGAGGGAATGAGGCAGAAATTACTTCACTTCATCACACACCCTTTTCACACCTAACTCTTTTTACTCCAGAGTGTCTGTAAACCAAGAAGCCAAGGATATCCATCCATCCACCCATCCATCCATCCATCCATCCATCCACCTCATCCATGCATCCATTCATCCATGCGATCCTCAACAAATATTTATCAAATGCATGGGCATTGTGAACACCGAGACATTTTGCTAGTGCTTGAGACAACGGTGGTTAGTATAGGGATGATTGGTATTGTCACCAAAATATCACTAGTGTCTTATATTTCCACCATCATCGTCTCTGCAGACAGACAAAGAAACTTCAATGACTCAGACTCCAGCTACACTCGCTCAGAACCTGTTCTATTTGGTCTTAAGGCTTGGAAATAGACCTGAGTTGTGGGAGTGCTGCCTGCTTCTCTGAATCAGTTTGTCTGTCTCTAATGAACCCTTAGTCACTTGGCAGAGAGCAAAACTTTGCATTAGAGGAAATTGACACTGTTAATACGCAGAGGCATTTATAAATCACTGTCTTCATGCAAACCCTCACCCTGTGTCCACGAGAGCACTTCTGTCTTCTTTCAGTTCAAGGTCATATGTTTTAATGGGTTGCCGACTGACGAACACTTGCTTCAAATGAAATCTGAAAGAGAAGGTTATCAGGATGACCTTCTGAAGCTTACTACATTGACCTCTGTAGCAATGCAGTGAGAAAATGCTCAAGCTGGATTAAAATGAAGGTCTAACTTCCTTCTGAATCCATGTTTCCCCACTACCACTACTATCTGTGGAGTTGAGGGTGAGTAATTCTAACCAGGTTAATCACTTCTCCTCCAAACTTCCTGGGCCAATAGAAAGCACAGGGTGGCTGAGAAAAGACAGTCTGCAGACCATAGGGTAAAGAGCCTACATTTGGAGCGTTGCCCTTAAGAGGGACCGACCCCACACTGTAGCAAGACTGCTTGCTCAGGTTGAGTTCGGACACAGCAGGCACCACGGCCCCAGACATATAAATACTCCGTTGAGAAACAAACAATGGTATAGGTGCTTTTCGCTTCTTGGTGGGGAATTATTATTTTCTGTGTATTCTGTGCTTGATGAAGGATTCCTATTTTTGTGTCATCATGAGCTATCAACTGCTGAGTTTATTTGTGTCTTGTGTGAAGATAGTTTTTTTCTTTATAAAAGATGAATGCTAGTAGACACAAAGATATACTTACTTTAATGAAGTGCTGACATTTTCTCTTTTCTGAAACTTCCAAGGGCTGGATACTATTCTCAGAAAAACAAAATAAAACAGTGGAATCAATTAAAAACACAGCTTCTTGTGAATGGCCCCACCCTCCTGGTTAAGAGCAGATTCAGGGAAGAGTCACGGGTGACAGCAGCTCTGCTGCTCCGTACTGTGAAAACTTGGCCAACTCCCGTAACATTTCTGCATCTCAGTTTTCTCATCTGTATAATAGGAAAAGTAATAGTGTTACCACATAAGGTTGTTTGAAGGGTACATGATTTATTATACTTAACATCTTACAACAGTGCTTGGTGTGTAACTATAGTAACCTCAGTAAATGTCAGTGACTACTATCATTTCCTCTATCCCAGGAACTCCAAACTCCCTCACCTGTTTCTACGTGCAAACCCAAACTGCATTTCTCTAGTAAATTTTTCTAATTTGTAATTTCCAGTTTTTCTGACACACATAATCATTTTCAAAGAATGAAAAAAATTTAGACCTTACTTTTTTTAAAAAAAAGGTTTGCTCTGATTGAATCTTTATGTCTATAACAAAAATTTTCTTTGTATCGTTTGAACTTTGTTTTTGTTTTTGTTTTGCACTGGGGATCGAACTCACAGCCTCGACCCTGCCAGACAGGTGCTTAAGCTGCTGAGCCAAACTCCCAGCCCTAGTTTTTTTTAAGGTAGGGTTACACTATGCAGCTCAGGCCGGCCTTGCACTCATGCTCACGTTGTAGCCCAAGCCAGCCTCAAACTCACAACGCTCCGCCTACCTCAGCCTCCCGAGTGCTGGAATTAAAGGCGTGCTCCACCACGCCCAGCCTTTGTATCATTTCTATAGTTTAACCTGGTTCTTCTTCTTTTTTATTATGTATTTTTATTAGTATGTTTGTAATACATGATGACTACAGTTATTGTGGGGAGTTTGTATATATGCATAACACGTTTTAATTCTTTTTTTGTCCCCTTCCCCTCTCTTCTCCCTCCAAAAACATCCTCTAGAATGTTCCTTGCTCAGCCACCATGACTTGAAACATCAGTTTCCACTGTTGCTGCTGCTGGCTGTATATCTCAGGAGCTTACCATGTATCCGGCACTCTGCCAAGTGCTTCTTATGCATTATATACCTTAAATCTACAAAAACTTTAAAAGATGACTACTATTCATTCGTTTAATTCATAATTATCTGGGGCCTACTTTGTGCATACAGTGTTCTAGCCACTGACAGTACAATGGTGAACAAAATGAATTTCCCGTTCCCATCCTTATCACTTCTGTCCTGTCACTATTTCAAGACTGTGCAAAGTAGTACCAATTAGCAGAGTAGTACCCAGATCCAAGGCTACTGATTCTAAATTCCAAGCACAGGAACATTTTCAAGGAGTCAACATGAAAGTTTAGTTTTCTTTCAGTTTCTGCTTCCTCTTTCCTCTTCTCAACACCCTCTGCATCCTATTTGAGATCCATAGGGTCCATCTTAGCTTGAGAGCTGGAGAGAGCAATCTTGTCTCAAGAAATTGTCCGTACCCTGAGCCCTACAGACCACTAAGAATGGCTCAGAGATAGAAGGTGACCCAAGAAGTCATGTTGGAGTGGATTCCAGGAACTTCCCTTGGACTGCAGAGGCCAAGTCCTCTTTCCTCTTGTTGATAGCAGTGTGAGCATCTGAGGCCTGAAACCACTATGGACAATCTTCCTCCACCCTGAAGCCAGGGTGGCAGAGCCAAGAGACCCAAACCAGGTCCTGAGTTGCCACACTTCTGGACTTGTAAAATTCACAGGGCAAAAAAAAAAAATTCTCTGTATTTTTCAACCAGTTACGTTTAAGTTATCTGTGTTTTCAGCATTGTTTTGCTTTGCTTTGTAATTGAAGGGTCTTCAGTGACCAAGTGCAGACCAGTGGCAGGGTCTCTCCTTGTTCTCATTTACACTTTCTTGTCTCACTCATCTATGGCTATCAGTGTTTCATTCTGTCGTCTTCCCTTCTCCTTCCTGCTTCCACATCACTGCATTGTCCTAGAATTCATGTGACTCCTATTAACACTACTGCTAGGCATATTAGCAGATATAAAAATAAACTCTCCAGAGTCGGGCGTGATGGCACATACCTTTAATCCCAGCACTCGAGAGGCTGAGGTAGGAGGATCGTTGTGAGTTCAAGACCAGCCTGGGCTACAAAGTGAGTTCAAGACCAGCCTGAATTGCATAGTGAGACCCTGTCTCAAAAAACAGGGCCCGGGATTTAGCTCAATGGCCTAAGCGCCTGCCTGACAGGTGCAAGGTTGTGAGTTCAATCCCTGGTACCAAAAAAATAACTAAATAAATCAACTCTCCAATAGTTACTTCATAGAAAAATATGTTAGGTCTGTAAGGGACTTGGAGAGATAATGTGTTCCAGTCTTTTCTTTCCGGTAGGCAAGCCATTATTATTCTTACAGGCAGATGAAGCCCAGAAATATGGTAACAACTCATTCTAATTAGTTAATATCAGACTGGGGAATCCACCTCAAAGCAGAGGGTCAGGAGATCATGGCATTCAAAAGCTGTAAGGATTTCAGAGAAGATCTGGATTCACCCCACTCATTTTTAGAAAATGTAGTATTGATGAGGTTTAGTAACATGCCCAAATTCCCATTGCTCCTTTGTGACAGTCATAGGACAAATAAACAAACCTTCTGAATCCATGTCTAAGACTACTTTCTCCACATCAAACTGCTTCTTCCTTTTAAAATGATTTTTAGGGCTAGAGATTTAGCTCAGTGACCTAAGCGCCTGCCTGGCAGGTACAAGGTTGTGAGTTCAATCCCTGGTACAAAAAAAAAAAAAAAAAAAAAGAGATTTTTAGACTCTGTTAGCTAATTATGGAAACTAACCTTACAGTATCTGAAGATATTCAAAGTTCCACCCAAATTACTTGTTAAATCACCTATACAGACTTGATTTCTGTGGAAGCTGTATTCATTCTTAACATAGAACCATAGGGCTCAAATACAACTTTAAGTTCATAATACTTTCTGTTGAAATTACACACACATTAATCCCAGCACTCGGGAGGCTGAGGCAGGAGGGTCGTTGTGAGTTCAAGACCAGTTTGGGCTACAAAGTGAGTTCAAGGCCAGCCTGAATTGCATAGTGAGACCCTGTCTCAAAAAATAGGACCTGGGATTTAGCTCAATGGCCTAAGCACCTGCCTGGCAGGTGCGAGGTTGTGAGTTCGATCCCTGGTTTCTGCCATTAATGTAACACAATCCTTTTCCTGTGTCTGCTTTTTACTGTGTATCTCCTTTTCTTTTTCTACCAGAGTCAACTGAAGAACTGTATCTTTATCTCTACAATTAAGATTTCCAAAGGAGTCTATTTCCATGAAATTATCATTCTTCATTGGACAGAGCTTTTGCACCTGTACATTTTACAGGCACTAGTGCAATCTATAGATTGATTTCCTCTGTGTTAGATGGCCACCCTGGTCTAATCAGGAGTGATCAAGGAGAATCAAGACAGGTGACATAAAACATAGTTTCCTTTCAGTAAATAAATACATATGGTTGCCACCTTACGAAGAGCTCTGGTTATTGTAGCATTGGAGAGGAATTACAGATTCCTCTTTGAAATCAAAGAAAAATGAGCAGGAAAAGAGAACCAAGCTCTACATTCAGATTGACTTATTGACTGTAAGTAGGAATAAGACAAGGTTTCAGAGGATTTTCAGAGAACATCTCCTTTGGGCCTATCTGTAATGGAAAACGATTGATTAGAAATGAACCAGGTAAGGGAAGAGTAGATAACATCATTGTCTAGTAAGAGAAAAGCTTCAAGAAGGCAGAGATGATAAACTACATTTCTTTAAGATTTACCAATAATAAGCACATAGTAAGTTTCATATAAATATTTGTGGATTTGTAAAAGCTCCTTAAATTAACAACTGAGAGAAAGTCTGTGATTGTTTGAAATAGACATCTTGGAAAGTAGAAAATCATCTTCCTCAGAGAGTACTGGTGCTGGTCAACTACAAGGCAGGGGTAAAGGTCTATGGCATCTGAGTGCATTCCCACCAGAGCATCAATTGAATTAACTTACTATTTTCTGATCTTGTATAAAGTAAAAGGTCAGACAATTCAGTTAGCAATAGGTATATTCCTGTAGGTAATATTTTATCTTAAAGATTATGTTTACTCCATACCATTCTGAAAAGTAGAACTTAGAGAGGACAGAGGTTAAAATAAGTCCAGTTTCATTTTAATTTAAGAATAAGCTTTATAATTGCCAGATCTTTTCAAAAATGAAGTCAGTACTTTAAGAGAAGAGCCTCTATCATCATAGAATTTTAGTGGGTGTCCACTTGACATGCATTTTGTAAAGGAAGCCCCAGCATAAAGTGAGTTTTCAAGTACTTTGTAAGGTTCTGTGATTGATTTCCTTTTAATTTATGTAGTTTTGTTTAACTTTTTGTGATGGTGAATATCTGACTAGAATATTATCAGTCTGTCCCCATTCCCTTGGTAGATATCACTAATCAATTACAGCCACTGACTGCCTCTGGAGTGAAGTCAGCACCGTGATGCAACTTCTTTGATACTGACCTCAAACTCACCTCACACGTGAGAACACAACCTCATTGTTCTAAATTCAGGATTTAGCAATGTGGCTGATTTTATTTGTCAGATTGCTGCAGCTTCTCTTTCTCCTCTCAAGGTTAATCTAGAGCTTTCCTTCGGTAAATAAAAAGTTTATGCCTGAACCTCTGGAACTCAGATTTATTTTCCCAGATTATACAGTGATTCATAGAGCAGGAATCTAACACAGTATGGCTGAAAAATCTTATTCAGCAAGGGTACAAAGGAAGTATTCCTGTTCCAAAATGAATCAAGTGAAAAAATCAAGAGGCTAAGAAATGCATTGTGATATCATCAATAAAAACAGACGAACTCCTATAAGGTGCCTTCTGTTTGGCAGGGATTTCAGAGACTCAGCTGAATCCTCTCTCTTGACTGATTCCTCACACCTTTCTCTCTCCCTCTCTCTCTCTCCCTCTGTCTCTTTCTCTCACTCACTCACACACACACACACACACACACACACACACATACACACACAAATGTCTACTTGCGCAAAAGACAAAACAAGTGCAACCACATCCATAGTACAAATATCAGGGGTTAATACTCTAAATAGATATCTGATCATCATGAGGAAGCCGGAGGAGCCACCAAGCTAACTCCCTACAGGAAAACGCCCTGTTCTGTATTCATGCCCTCTTGGTACATGACTCACTTTCCCACTGGATTCCAATTTAATCAATTTTACCTGAGCAATTACACTCTTAATCTTATAAGTTTACTGTAGTTCTGCCACACGTCATGCCCACCTGCCTTGCGAGTTCCATTTTTCCAGATCTTAGACTCACCTTACCTCGTGATTTTGCTCTTAAAAAATCCCTGGAAAAGGCAGAATCTTCAGTAACCCACTTGGGACCCCTTCTGTCTCTCTCAGCCAGAAGTTTTCTTTCTCTCAATAAAAATATTCTTCTCTTCAAAAAAAATGTCTACTTGCATTTTTGTTTTCCACACAGGATTTTTGTACTGCTCACTAATTCAACAAACATTTATTGAGCATCTGTATGTCTGGGAAGTGCACAAAATTTTGTAAGCAAAGCAAGGATGAGCAGATTTAGTCCCTGTATCAGGGAAGCTTATGGAGTAAATAGACAAAATTAGCAATTACACAACTGATTGATTGGTCACTACAGCTAACTGTGTCCTGTGTTTTTCTGCCTTTCTCTCAGTCCTGTCATCTAGTAATTTACCAGGTTTCTCCGGATTATATCATCTTAAATCCTTTCAAATCAGCGTGTTCCTATGAGTTCCTACTTTCTTTGTGCAGAGTTTTTTCTCTGATCATCTCACCTGCATCAATATAAAAGGCACTGGCATTTTATCTCTCATGAATTTTTTATGTGTCCAGCACCAAAATGATCGGTAAAAATGCAATATTTAAGTTGGAAACCTCGAACCACTCCCTACTCTTAGAATATAATTTCCAAGATCCTTTCCTCAGTAACTGCTTCTAAAATTACTACTCTTTATCCTGCATTTTCTGTTCCCACAACAAGAAATGTTTCCCATGTACACACAGTGCATGCCACTGTGATTTTGCTAGTGTCATATTTGTTGGTTAAAAACTACCCATTTTTTAATGCGACATCTGTTTGTATGTCCTGTTAAAGCATTTGTTTTACCCACATGCATAACAAATCAAGACTTGATGGCCAGATTTCATCTAATCCAATTAATAGTAGCTCTCCAGGCAGGGCTGCTGTTGGGTTAATGCAAACACATTACCTAGCTAAACCATCCCATTTGATGCTTAAAAAAATTGAATTTTGCACATGTGTGCCCTCAAGTCTGCAAGCTGTCCCATGTTACCCTGCTGGCTTGACCCATCACTGCGTACTGCAGTCAAACACTTATCTTGCTTTGAACTATGCGTCAATGAGTCCAAACTGTGCCCACTCCTCAGTTGATTTTAAGATTTATTTTGCCACTCAAACATATGCTCCTTTGATATTATCTGGCTGTTGTAGACCAAACAGACCACTTGAGGTCAGCAATTATTTTCAAAGTGTATGTGGTGATCCAGGTTCTTTCCATATGCTATTTCCAAGGCTACAGTGTCATAGGTGCAGTCCTACTCCTCAACTTTGGGGCTCTTCACATCCATCTATGGCTTTTGATGACTGAGTTGTCGCTCCAAGAAGCAGACTCAGCTTCGAAGTTAAACACAACCTACAGAAGTCACTGGGATGTACTTTAGGAGACACCTGCTTTTAGCACTGAAAGGAAATATTTATATTTGCACAGTGTCTTCTAAATAAATGTTAAGAGGGCTAAACTGATTGGAACCAGCCTATTCACTTAAATGGAATAGCAGAGTCCTTTTTTTTCTAATGTTATTCCTTATATCCCTCTAAACTTCAGTCACCTCCAAGCTCAGTATTTCACATGAGTTATCTCATTAAATCCTAAAGTGCACACTGTGTATGATAGGCTATCTATTTACCTATTTTGCAAGTGAGAGAGTAGAGCCTTTGCAAGGTTTATATACCTTGCTCCTGGCACACTGCTGGCCATCCAGAGGGTTTGTTCAAGGGGAAATATGCTGCATTATTCCTGTTGAACACAGCAGAATACATGTATCAGCCAACTGATTTTCAAATGGATATTCTTTTATACTAATATCTAGTATGTATGAAGGCATAAAACTAAAGCAAATGTGAAGTAATTGAAAATACCCTTCAACAAAACAGAATGAATGGATTATTGCAACCCAGGTTGACAGGACATTCTAGCAAAAAAGATGTCCCAAGTCAGTGAGGTGAGGTGTTTGCTCCTATAATCATCAAGAGAGATTTTACTATTAAAGTATTTCGTATTATGTTGAACTCTAATATAATGTAGAGAATTACTATTAGAATATATGCAAGTCATATTTAAATTGATGAGATTTTAAGCTTTATTTATTTGAAAAATTATATCTAGAAAAGGAAAAACATTAAACATTTGAAGAAGAAATTATATAGTTAATATAAGGTACTGATTAAGTAATTCATTCCTGTAGGAGTTTATCAGCAGTTTGGCAGCAAGCTGAGAATTTTACCAAAATTATCTAATAAATTATGCTTTTCTTTTTAGCCTATTAATCATCTGCCAAAGAAAATCATTTCAACCATGTATATGTGTCCTTGTCTCTATTATACATCAGTCTATCTGTTATCTTGTGATATTATCATGATATTAGGGTGAACATCTAATAGTAATAATACAGAGGTGGAGAAGCTTCACGTTAGCATCAAATATTTTTGTTATTTTTAGCAATATTACACCAACAAAATTTTATTCATTAAGGCCTTTAGTATAATTTCCTTTTGTGTAGTAACAGTTTTATCTTGCTGCTATGCTCTACACGCAAGCCAATCACAGAAAAAGAGGAAACCAGGTGGGATCTGAATAAAGGTCAGGCTGAGCTCAGGATTCAGGCAAGTACTATGGTGTGGAATCAGAGAGTTTCTAGTTTAATCTCAGATTTTCAATTGTGAGGGCTAGCTTTTGTATAATGTTTTTTATTTAACATATTCTATATATTTGTAAGTCTGTTCTACATATTTAATGTTATAATGGTGTCTCAGTCCACTAACTTAATTCCTTCCATAATTCTGGTTGCAAAACTGAACTGAATGAGAACCAAATCAAATTCAGTGATTAGGTTCAATGTTGACCTTTGGGGAAATTTGATTCAGTTCGCACTCAGTTTGGGTTGTGACTAGAATCATGGAAAGAATTACGTTCATGAAATAAGGTAACACTACACTTTCCAGAGTTAACATTAACTTTTTATTTTTTTAAATTCTGAATGTACTTAACACTAATTCATTGCATATAGACTCTATACCATATTGTAATTTCTAAAAGGATAAAGGTCATATTTTATTATTATTTCCTTATTAATTCACTTAACAAATCTTATTTTATTGTCTTGTCTATCTCAGACAAAGTTATTGACCGGATAATTTACAATCTAGTAGGGTAAGCAAAACAGTAAGTAAGCCCAATTCCACATGATTCCTGCTCAGATCTGAGCTACCTGGGGCAAAGTACACACAGGGGAAACGCCTTAGTCTGAAGATGGATTATGCTTGACAAGGTTGCTGTTATGGATTACAAACTGGTGGTCAACTTAGCACCAATTGAACTAATTCAGCTGGTGTTGAGTAAAGCTGCTCCACCTGAAGAAAGTTGCCAGCATAAATAGGGACGTGGAGAAGAAGAAGGAGGTGTTGTGGGTTCTTCCAAGAGTTGCTGTTGGAGCCGCTGGTTCTCCTGGAGGTGCTTGTCATGCTGGCTTCCCCAATATGGATTCAGCCATTATCGTCGGAGGAGCTCGGGACCTCGTCGGTGAGAGTGGCTGTGGTTCATGTTGCAGGAGCCCTGCTCCTCACATTGTGCATCGCTTCCTGGCTCTGGAGGGGAGGCTGTGTGCTGGAGAAGCTTGTCAGGCTTGGCTTCCTGACCTGTGCTCAGGGTCTCCATCATCGGAGGAGCGCGGGACCTCGTCGCCATTGGGGACGGCTGTGGTGCTCTTCAGGGCAGCCCCGCTTCTTTTTTTGAGCGTGACTTCTCAGCTCCCATGTAGAACTCTCAACCCACTGCACAGCTCCTTCACCCTGCTGGCATAGACTTTCTAGCTCCACCACTGACCTTTGGCGGTCCCGGCACAGAACCGTAAATAGACTGGCATGAGTCCTTATCGTGGGCTCTTAGATTCCCAGTTGGTACTGTGGGAGGTATTGTCATGTGTTTTGGGTCTCTAGTGGGACTCTTGCATGATATTGCTGTGGGATCCAGGCCCTCGGCTAAATATCCTGGGTCTTAGTGTTGTGGACAGATTTTCCTGCACTTTCTTGTGTTTAACTTTGGGTGACTATTATAAACAGTATTACAAACTCTGTGTCCTGTATGTAGTTGTTCTCCATGTAACCCCTGACTACAACAGTTGCCCAGCCAGGAAAGTTAATCCTCATAAAGAGAGCTGAGAATTCACACAAAAAATGTTTAAGTATTTCATAGTGTTCTCATGACAGTTGTGTCTAAGACAGGAGAGTTGGAGAGAGTCAGCAGATCAATACTGAACAGTATAGGTATCATACTAGGTGGTGCAGCGTCACTAAAAATACAATTGGGAGGGAGAAAAAGCATGATACCTAGGTTTTAGAATGATCTCCCCGGCATCAAAATGAAGAGTGCATTAGAAAGACCAGAGAAGAAGTTAGGAGGCCATTTAAGGTCTCTGGAAATACTCCAGTAAAAGTAAAAGTATATAAAGCTTCAAGGTGTGGGGGACAGATTTTAAAAGAGAGGAATAGAATCTCAAATTAAGTAGGCTTAGAACTGATGTGACTTGGATGTGATGATTGGAGACTGAAAGAGTAAGATATGTAGCTCCATTTCTCCTTCATCAATGTCTAATCTCATGCCTGACAGTAAAAATCATTCAAAAGCATGTTTATTAAATTCATGAAAAGTAAATCCTACATGCCATCACTACCATTTCATTACCATCCATATGGCCTAAGAACACTATGGTCATATTGGGCACCATATTCTTATTAAGTTAATTAAATCATTAACACACTGATTACTCGTGGTTATGTGCAATGAATCCATTGCATTTCTGTTTTTTGTTTTCTTTTGTTTTGTTTTGCTTTTTGGTGGGGAGGTACTGGGAATCAAACTCATGACCTTGTGTTTCTTAGGCAGGTGCTTGTGCTGCTGAGCTATATCTCCAGCCCCTGCATTTCTGTTTTATAGATGAGAAAACTGAAATTTGCTGAAATCATTAGGTAAGTAGAAGAGACAAGACTGGGAATTCAGAAATGTAACTGGAAATTCTGTCTCCTGCAGCATCCCAGAGAGTTGGGACTTGTCCACTGTTCTACAGTGCTATGAAGAGCTTGTTTTAATTTTCCAAGGAAACAGCCTTCAGTACACTACAAAGTTCTGTAGATACTGAGGTCAGAGAAGCAGTCAAGTAGGAATGTCATGGACTATGGAGAGAGCTGTGCTCTAGTATGATCCTATGAACTTGAAAGACATAAGGCTGTATATGCAAGAGAGTAGTGTCAGTTTTTCTCTGGGAACAGCAACTTGCAGAGGCAAAACTAGAAGAAAAGTAGCACAGTGCTTTGTATTCAGTTGCTCCACTGCCACTAAAAATAACACCATGATGCTGTATTTTCATTCTCTCCATAATGAATGACTTAACTGCATTTGGTAATTGCGTATGACTGAGAATAATTTAACTGAAAATGAACAGAGGCTTTGATTTTGCAAATGCAGGCACCTTGGTTTCTGCATTAGTTTCATATGTGGCTACTAAGCCTTGCTGCTGTCTTGAGAGGAAGGTCACCGACCCTTAAGATTTACCTATGGAGATCCACGAGGTCATAGCCATCTCCATAAATGTCAGCAAACCAAATTGTCAAGGGACAGTTTAATGTTATCTCTTGAGCTTCTTCATTTCTCTATTACTGAAAACAATTCATCATCATATTCATCATCATCAGAATTCCTGTAATCTGAACAGTGTTCAAGGATCTATAAGGCAGATCCATTTGTATATCTCCCTTGATACTCTCAAACGTACATATGAGGCTAATAACATAAGTACTGTATTTCTTTATTGCTAATTAAAAATAAAATTCACAGCAATTAACTGCCTTCCCTAGACTGCATATTTGAAGACCATGGACCAAAGCATAGACCTACCAATCTAAACAGTATTTTTCAGCTTATTAAATGCCTACCCAATGATTTAATTAACAGAAAGCCCTCACACTATTTGTACGTTTAGGAATTGTAAGAAAGTAGCCAAGAGAAGTAGGGCTTTATTATAATAAAGGCATGGTAATTTAAATATTAAGGGACATTTCTAGATTAAGAAGGCAGGGTAAATCTAGATCAGGAATTTTCCTTCTAGAATATCTAATAAATGAAATAAAAAACATAGCAAAGTAAAAATGAAACAATTTAAAAATTGTCAAAGAAATCAGCAGCAGCAGCCAACAACAAGAAGCATAAGAAAATTAAACTAAAAATCAAAAGCGATTAAATTAAAACTCAAACCCAGGGCAGATTCAGAGGCTTCATTGCAGCAGGAGGAGAGCTGCAGCCCTGCTGCCCCCAGACATTAGCAGTAGCTCTGCAGAAGACGGCCGAGCAGGCCTCAGTCCTGAGGATCCACTCCATGCCTGCAGCAGACTGAACAGCCTTGGCCCTGAGGAGCTGGGGAGCCGGAATGTCTGGCAGATGTCACAGTATTTCATTTTTCTATGTTTTTATTTTTATAAACATATAACATATAACATAAACTTTGCCCTCTTAACCATTCATAGTGTACACTTTGGTGAAAAATTCGTATTGCTTTACAATCATCGCTACTGTGTCTTTCTTTCTAAAGTCTGCTGATGTCAGAAACTGAGACTACACACTAACAAAGTAACTCCCAGTCCTGCCTGCAGCCAGCCCCTGGAAACTACTGCACTACTCTGTCTCTGTGATTCTGACTCACTGTCTTTTGGCTGCTCTAACTTTATTCTGCTGTCTCTATGACTTTTATCTCTTGAGAGTGTCATCATATAGGATTTGTGTTTTTATGATTTGCTTGTTTCATCAGGCATATCATCAAGCTTATTCACGTTATGGCACATTCAAAAAATGTCTTCCATTTGAAGACTGAATAATGTTCCACAGAATACACATACCACGTTTTTGTTACCCATTTATCTGTGACTGGATACCTGGTTTGCTCCCACATTTAGCTACCGTGGCTGGCAGCACTGTCAACATGAACTTAAATATATATTTTGGTTCTAACATTTAATTCTTCTTGATATATATTCAGAAATAAATTGATGAGTCATATGATAATTGTATTTTGATTTTTTGAGGAAATATCATAATATTTCTCAGAGGAGCTGTACTATTTTATATTATCTACAAAAATACACAAGAGTTCCACTTCTCCACATCCTCATTAACGTTTGCTATTTTATGCCTATTGGATAGTAGTCATCCTAATGAGCGGGAAGTAGCATCTTATTATGGCTTTGACTTGCATTTATCAAATTATTAGTGTTGTTTCAAATTTTCAAAAATATACCTTTGACTGTTTGTACATCTTTGGAAAAATATTTATCCAAGTCCTTGGACCATTTTTTATAAGGTTATTATTGAGTTCAAGAGTTCTCTCTATATCCTGGTTAATCCTGATTAATTAAATATATGATTTTGAGATATTTTTTCCAACTGAGGAAGTAGGCTGATATATCACTCCATTGATGCACACAGGTTTTTTAATTTTCACGAAGTCTAATGTAGTTTTTATTTTTTTGGTTGTGTGTTTGCTGTGGTAGCCAAGAAGTTATCAAATCCAACATCGTGGAAGTTTTCTGTATTTTCTTCTAAGAGATCTATATTTTCAGCTCTTATCTTTAGCTCTTTGATCCATTTCAAGTTAATTTTTATATATAATATTCAGTAAGGATCAAACTTCACTCTCTTCTGTGTGAATATCCAACTTTTCCAGCACCGTTTGTTGAAAAGACTATCCTTCACTACTACTGGCATCCTTGTGAAAAATCATTTGTCCTTATATGTGAGGATTTATTTCTGAGAATGTCCCTGTATCCCATTGGCCTATAAATCTGTTCATTGTCCAGTGCCCTGCTATCTTGATTGTCATAGCTTTGCAGTTAACTTTGAAATGAAAAGATGTGATACTTCCAGCATCCAGCATCTACTGGGTTCCTTGTTTTGCATCTACTAGGTTCCTTGAGATTTCATATACATTTTGGGATAGATGTTTCCTACTTCTTAAAAACAAACATCACTGAAATTTATATAGGGATTTCATTGAATTTGTAGGTCACTTTGGGTAGTATGGACATTTAAACAATATTGTCTTTCAGTCTGAATATGGTATGTGTCTCCATTTATTTAAGTTTTTCTTAATTACTTTCAGGAATGTATTGTAAATTTCTCTGTAAGAAATTAAGTCTTTTTTGGTTAATTCCAAAATACTTCAATCTTTTGAAGCTATCATAAATGGAATTGTTCTATTAATTGTTCTAGATTCGCTGACTCCAGGAGGAGAAAGAGATGTGCCTCTCTAGATCCCGCCATGTTGGGCAGAGGGCTCCAACCAGAAAACAACCTAGCCTGCTTTCCTGGTGAGTGCACATGACTGGCGTGAACTCCAGGAGGGGAAAGAGATGTGCCTCTCATAGGCCTACTGGCGCATGGGCTAAGTATCAAGGACTCCCCCCCACACCCGTAGACAACCTGCTGGTTCAGAGGACTGGCTGAGTTGATAGCAACTATGGTACATGAGGCAACTAAATGCTTGTATTGTTCAGTTGATTTTGTAGGACTGGAGCCAACAGTCTGAGCATCTCTTGGGAAGATGATAGTAAGCAATGTAGCAAATATGGGGGATTCTCCTCTGTCTTGTCTTTGAGGCCCAATGGTGGTCTCATTGTTTTGCTTTATTCTGATTTTTTTTGCTTTATTTCATACTCTGTTTTTATTGGTTTTATCATGTTTTGTTTTTGGTTTGACTTTACTATACCTGATGGAGTGGTCAACTATTCTGAAAGTAACAAGATATACTATAGTAGCTATTGTTTTCCTAGTATCTTTTTTTGAAGTTCTGTACCAGTTCTACTGCTTTGTTTTGATTGACTTTGTTCTGTTTTGTTAGATTTTAGTATCTTTAAAATTAAAAAAATCAAATAAATTGTTCAGATTGTGTATCATTAGATAAATGTATCTGATTTTTGCTTGTTGACTGTATCTTGATTCTTTCTTTCATTTATTTATTTGTTGCATTAGTTTTTATGTGGAATCATTATAGTTCTGTGCATATAATATTGATATAAGGGAAAGAAACTCCCAACCTACTAGATGTCTAGAATGAGCTTATGTTTTCTAAAATCAAAGAATGAATTTTAGAAACAATGGAGGTTAAGAGCAGAATATGTTGATTGAGAGAAAGCTTCTGTCTTGTGAGAGAGACAGAAGGAGTCCAAGTGAGTTGTCAAGGACCCTGCCTTTTCTAGGGTATTATAGAACAAAATCACAAGGTGAGGCGGGTCCAAGGTGGGGAAAAATAGAAAGTTGCAAGGTGGGCATGGTGGGAAAGAACTATGGCCAACCAGTAAGATTATGAGTATAATTGCTCAGGTAAGATTGATTAAATCAGGAGCAAGTGGGGAAGCAGTCACATAGCAAGTAGGCATGAATGTAGAGCAGAGGCTGTTTGCCTGTAGGGAGTCAGGTTAGTGGCTCCTTTTGGCTTCCTCAGGGTGATAACGACCTATTTAGAATATCAATTCCTGATGTTTTAACCTTAGGATGTGGTTGCATTTGTTTGATCTTTTGTATTGAGGTCTGGCCCACAGTGGGAGATGTCTGTCTTCCCCACAGTTGGTCTTCTGCACTGGTTTCTTTGAGGGCCCAGCCCTATCTGACTGCCTATACTTTTATGTAACTCAGCTGCCTGTAACAGTATCACTTCATATTCAAACAGACATATTTTTTCTTTCAAATGTGGATGCCTTATATTTCTTTTTCTCACCTAATTTCTCTGGATAGGAATTTCAGTACCATGTTGAAATCACTAGAACAAAGATCTTTGCATTGTTCCTGATCCTAAAATCTTTCTGTCTTTGAGCATGGAGTATGATGCTACATGGCTTTTCATGTGTGCATTTATTATGGTGAAGTAGTTTTCTTCTACTCTTACTTTGAATGTTTTATGATGAATTTTGTCAAATCTTTTTTTCTCTTTCAGTGGAGATGATAGAGTGGATCGTTCTCTTCACAGTATTAATGTGGTATATCTATTGAACTATCCTTGCATTCCAGGTATAAGCCCAACGTGGTCATGATGTCTAACCCTGTTAACAGAGTTATAATTTTGAGTTGCTAGTATTTTCTTGAGGATCACTACATCAGTGTTCACTCTTTAGTTTTAATTCCCAGGCACCTTAACACTGGCATCATAGAATGAGTTAAAATAGATGTTACTTCTTTAATTATATTTTTTGTGGTGAAAAGTTTTGATGCCATTCTCTTCTCCTTGATATATATTCTATAATTGCAGACTATTATTACCATAAGAATTACATTTGTTCCCCTAGTATTATAACATTTTAAATTTCTATCAGCTTTACTTCAAGGCACAGAAGAATTCCCCTTTGAACTCTGGTCTCAACTCTTTCAGGTATCAATGTCACAAAACTTTATCTTTACACATGTTGTGCCCCAAAACATAAAGTAATAATTTTAAGTACTAGTGTTAAATTATGTAGAAAACAAAATGTGGAAATATAAACTAAAACTATGATAATACTTTATCAGTGACGATGCATTTACCTTTCCTGAGAGCTTTATTTCCCCATATTGCATAAAGGCCTGTCTATTGCTCTTTCCCTTGAGTCTGCAGGACTCCCTCAACATTTTCTTCATGGTTGATTTACTGATTACAAACTCCCTTAGCTTTTGTTTACCTGAGAATGTTCTAACCTTTTGAAAAGCAGTTTTGCTAAATAGGATTCTTAGTCAAAAGTTGTTTGTTTGTTTTGTTTCCTTTACCACTTTGTTTGATTTTATTTCTGAGAAAAAAGACACATACAAGAAAGACAAAAAGCAAAAGAGACAGACAAACAACTAGAGCAAATGCACAACAGTAATGTTATAGGTTTACAAAACAGGATGGTAGAAACTTGACAATGGTTGCAATATTGCGTATCATTGCCTTCAAAATGGTTGTATACATTAACAGATATAGACATGTAAAATTGATCTAATCATGTGAATATTAACTGTTCTTTCTCAATAACTAATACATTCAGCAGTATGTTTGTTTTACTTGTCTTACATATACATATATACAGATTTATATCTTTTTCCTTTTCCCTTCCCTCTTTCCACCTTTTCCCTTACCAATTACTTTTGCTCTGAGAGCTGATTTTTTACCCTTACATAGTATTTATTGTAGATTTTGGATCATATATAACTTTTCAGTTTCTTACACTAGGGAGACAATATGGTATTTACACATGTGGATTTGATGTATGTCACTTATGAGTATGGTCTCAAGTCATGTCCATTTACTTATAAAAATCTCAATGCAATCTTTCTTGATAGCTGAGTAGTACTCCATTGTACAAAAATACCACATATTTTTATCCATTCCTTGATTGATGGGCACTTGGGTTGTTTCCAAGATCTGGCTATTACAAATTGGGTTGCTATAAACATGGGTGCACAGATATCAGTGTGGTATGATGTTTTCAATTTTTCTGGGAAAATGCCCATAAGTGGGATAGCTGGGTTGAATGGGATTTCTAATCCTAGCTTCTTGAGGAATCTCCACACTGATTTCCACAGTGCTTGCACCAGTCTACACTCCCACCAATAGTGGAGAAGTGTTCCTTTTTCCCCACAGCCCCTCCAGCATTTGTTGTTGGTTGATTTTTTAATCTTGGCCATTCTTTCTGGAGTGAGATGGAATCTCAGCATTGTTTTAATTTGTGTTCCCTGAATGACCATTGATGTTGAACATTTTTTCATATATTTATTTGCCATTTGTATTTCTTTCTCTGAGAAGTGTATATTCATCTCAGATACCCATTTTTGAATTGGGTCCTTGAATTTTAGGGACGTGATTTCTTTTAATTCTTTATATGTTTTAGATAGAAGTCCTTTGTCTGATGGACAATTGGCTAAGATATTTTCCCAGTTCGTGGACTTTCTTTTCACTCTGTTGAAGATTTCGTTTGACATGCAAAAACTTTTTAGTAAGATGAGATCCCAGTTGTTGATTCTGGAAAGTGTTTCCCATGCAATTTGATTTTCGTTCATGAAGTCTCTGCCTACTCCTATGTCATCAAGATTTTTACCTACTCTGTCTTCTAGTAAGTTTAGAGTCTCTGTTTTTATATTCAGATCTTTGATCCATTTTGACTTATTTTAGTGCATGGTGATAGGCATGGATCTAGTTTTAGTTTACAGCATATAGAAAGCCAGTTTTTCCAGCACCATTTGTTAAAGAGGCTATCTTTCTTCCAGTGTTCATGTTTGGCCCCTTTGTCAAAGATGAGGTGGCTAAGTGTGTTTGTAGTTGTGGCTGTATCTTCTAATCTATTCTATTGATCTTCAGGTCTGTTTTGATTCCAGTACCATGCTGATTTTATCACAGTGTCTTTGTAGTATAGTTTCAAGTCAGGGATTGTGATGCCTCCTGCCTTCCCTTTGTTGCCCAGAATTGCCTTTGCTATTCTAGGTCTTTTCTGGTTCCAGATCAATTTCAGGAATGCTCTCTCTACTTCTGTGAGGTAGGCAAGTGGTATTCTGATTGGGATTGCATTAAATCTGTATAATAATTTTGGGAGAATGACCATTTTTATGATGCTTGTTCTTTCTATCCATGAACAGGGAATATCTTTCCATTTTCTGAAAACTTCTTCGATTTCCTTCTTCAGAGTAATGTAATTTTCACTGTATAGATCTTTTACTTCCTTTGTTAGATTGATTCCCAGTGAAAGGTGTGGTTCCCCTTATTTTTCTCCCAGTAACTTTGTTGTTTGTGTACAGGAATGCTATTGATTTTTGAGTGTTCACCTTGTATCCAGCAACATTACTGAATTTGGTTATTATTTCTAGAAGTCTTTTAATGGATTTTTGGGAGTCTTCTATGTAGAGTATCATTTCATCTGCAAAGAGTGATAATTTTACTTCTTCCTTTCCTATCCTTATTCCCTTTATTTCTTTCTCTTGTCTAATTGTTCTGGCTAATATTTCCAGAACTATATTGAATAGGAGTGGTGATAATGGACATCCTTGTCTCGTTCCAGATTTTAGGTGGAAAGTTTTCAGTTTTTGTCCATTTAGTAAGATGTTGGCTGTTGGTTTATGATATATGGCTTTTATCAGGTTGAGGTAGAGACCATCTATTCCAATTTTCTGTAGTGTTCTTATCATGAATGGGAGTCGGATTTTGTCGAAAGCTTTTTCTGCATCTATTGAGATGATCATGTGGTTCTTGTCTTTGGCCCTGTTGATATGGTGTATTACATTTATTGATTTGTGTATGTTGAGCCATCCCTGCATTTCTGGGATAAATCCCACTTGATCATGGTGTGTAATCTTTCTGAAAACTTTCTGTATTCTATTTGCCAGTATTTTATTGAGGATTTTTGCATCTATGTTCATTAGGGAGATTGGCCTGCAATTTTCTTTTTTGGTTGGGTCTTTCTCTGGTTTTGGTATTAGGGTAATACTTGTTTCCAGGAATGAGTTAGGGAGACTTACTTCCCTTTTGATTTCACTGAAGAGTTTGAGGAGTGTTGGCATTAAGGCTTCCCTAAATTTCTTGTAGAATTCAGTAGTGAATCCATCAGGGCCTGGGCTTTTCTTTGTTGGTAGGGTTCTAATTACATTTTCAATTTCATTAGCCAAAAGTGGGTTTTTCAGCAGTTTTACATCTTCTTGATTCAGCTTTGTTAATTCATAGGTTTCTAGGAATCTGTCCATTTCTTCTGTGTTATAGAATCTGTGTGAGTAAAGGTTTTCAAAGTAGGTGTTGATGATCTTCTGTATTTCCACAGGGTCAGTATTGATTTCACCCTTTTTGTTTCTTATTGCATGAATCTGAATTTTTTCTTTCCTCTTTTGATAGGATTGGGTAGGGGTTTATCAATTTTATTTACTCTTTCAAAGAACCAAGTCTTCAATTCATTAATTCTTTGTATTGTTTTCTTTTTTTTTCTTTTTCTTTTTTTTAAGAGAAAATGGACACAGAAAAGAGAAACAAAAAGCAAAAGAGACAAACAAACAACAACAAATCTGATAGGATAACACTATAGGTTTACAAAATGAGATGGTTGGGACTTGACAGTAGTTGTAACATTGCGTATCACTACTCTCAAAGGGGTTGTTCAGATTAACAGATGTAGACATCCAAAATTCATCTAATCATATGAGTATTAACTGTTCTTTTTCAATAGTTAATGCATTTGGTAATATAGTCATTTTTATTATCTGATGTACACCTTCTTATAAATGTATGTCTTTTTCCTTTTCCCTTCCTTCTTTCCTCCTTTCCCCTTGGTATACCTCTTGCTGTCTTTAAAATAACTGCCCATACCATCAGGCCTAATATAATCAAACAAAATAGTTCAGAATAAAGCCAATAAAAAATAAAACAATGGTCTCAGAAAAGAGAAACAAAAAGCTAAAGGGACCAACAAACAACAGCAACAAATGCGATACTGTAACATTATAGGTTTACAAAATGAGGTGGAGTTTAACAGTGGTTGTAATATTGTATATTGTTACCTTCAAAGGGGTTGCTCAGATTGACAGATATAGACATGTAAAATAGATCCAGTCATATGAGTATCAATTATTCTCTTTCAATAGTTAATGTATTTAGTAGTATAGTCATTTTGACCATCTTATGTATACCCACATATAAATCTGTGTCTTTTTCCTTTTCCCTTCCTTCCTTCCTCCTTTCTCCTTGTAATACCTCTTGTTATCTTCAAAATAACTGCCCATACCATCGGGCCTAATATAATCAAACAATATAGTACTGAATAAAACAAGTAACAAATAAAAC
Source organism: Dasyprocta punctata (assembly GCA_004363535.1). Lineage (NCBI taxonomy): Eukaryota > Metazoa > Chordata > Mammalia > Rodentia > Dasyproctidae > Dasyprocta > Dasyprocta punctata. The sequence continues at coordinate 24,347 of RJWM01002600.1, read as the reverse complement.
AATGGAAGCAATACATAGTAATATGTTGATTTCTATAATGCCTCATATTATCTTCTAGGCAGTTGCCTATATCATCTGTTATAATACAATCAAACAAACCAAAATAGGTTAAAATCACTCAAAACAGAACAATGAAAGCAATACAGGCTTTCAAAACAAGGCTATCTTAATATATTTTATTATCTTTGAAATAGTATTCTTCATCTCAATTGCATTAATTTCTGCTCTCATCTTGATAATTTCCTCCCTTCTTTGGGCTTTGGACTTGACTTGCTCATCTTTTTCTAGAAGTTTGAGGTGTAGCATTAGGTTGTTTATGTGTCTTCTTTCCATTTTTCTGATGTGGGGGTTTAGTGCTATAAATTTCCCTCTGAGAACTGTTTTTATTGTGTCCCACAGGTTCCTGTAATTTGTATTTGCATTTTCATTCAATCGTAGATACTGTTTAAGTTCTTCTTTAACTTCTTCTGTGATCCATTGGTTATTTAGGAGAGTATTATTTAATTTCCATGTGTTTATGCAGTTATCATAGGTTTTTTTGTCATTCATTTCCAATTTTACTGAGCTATGGTCAGATAATATGCATGGAATTATTTCAGTTCCTTTGCATTTACTTAAGCATGTTTTGTGGACCAGTATATGATCTATTTTCAAGAATCTCGCATATGCAGCTGAAAAGAATGTGTATTCTAATGTTGATGGGTGGAATACTCGGTATACATCTACGAGGTCCATTTGTTCACAAGTTTGATTCAGTTCTGCTATTTCTTTGCTGATTTTTTGTTTGGTTGATCTGTCTCTCTGTGACAGTGGGATATTAAGATCCCCTGTTATAATTGTACTATTGTTTATTTGGTTTTTCATGTCTATTAAGAGTTGTCTTACATAGTTGGATGCTCCCATATTCGGTGCATATATATTTATGATTGTAATCTCTTCCTTTTGAAGTTTTCCCCTAACAAGTATGTAGTGACCTTCTTTATCTCTTTTGATCATTTTCAGTTTGAAGTTCCCATTGTCTGCAAACATAATAGCTATCCCTGCTTTTTTCTGGGTTCCTGTTCCATGGAGTATTGTTTTCCAGGCTTTCACTTTTAGTCTGTGAATTTCCTTTTGAGTGAAATGTGTTTCTTGTACACAGCATATTGTTGGATTTTGTTTCTTAGCCCACTCTGCTAATCTGTTTCTTTTTATTGGTGAGTTGACACCATTTACATTGATTGATATAACTGATATGTACTGACTCATCCCTATCACAATATCTTTCTGTTGGTGGTTTTCTACATTTTCTGTTTAATTATTTGCTCAGCTTAGTGGTTTCCTTTTGTTGTTGTTCTTAAGAATGTAGCCATCTTTGTCTCTTTCTAGAGTGTCTTTCAGTACTCTTTGTAGTGTTGGTTTGGTGGCCATAAATTTCTTCAGTTGTTCTTTGTCATGGAAGAATCTTATTTCTCCATCAATTTTTAAGGATAGTTTTGCAGGGTACATCAATCTGGGTTGAAAGTTGTTTTCTTTCAGGATTTGAAATACTTCACTCGAAGCTCTCCTTAACTTAAATGTTTGTGTTGAGAAGTTTGCCATGATTCTGATAGATTTTTCTTCATAGGTGATCTGTTTCTTTTCTCTGACAGTTTTTAGTATTTTGTTCTTGTGCTGTATTTCTGATACCCTCATTATTATATGTCTGGGTGAAGGTTCACTTTATTATGGTTAATTGGGGTTCTGTATGCCTCACTTACCTGTATATCAGATTCTCTTCCCAGGTTTGGAAAATTTTCTGCTGTTATTTCTGCGAATAGTCTTTGCAGGTCATTAGTATTGACCCCTGCTTTTTCATTTATGCCTATTAATCTTATGTTATTTCTCTTGGCATAATCTTGCAGCTGTTGAATTGTTGTTTCTTGGTTCCTTATTATTTTTAAGAGATCTTTTATTTCATGATCATAAGTTCCCATGGTGCCTTCAAGGTTTGAGATTCTATCTTCAGCTTCATTCAAGTGGTTTTTCAAACTTTCCATGGAATTTTTCATCTCCTGAATTTCCCTTTGAATCTGTTTCATGCATTCTGTTTGTATCTTATATTGTTCATTCAAAGTTTCCATCATTTTCTTATGTTCTTCTATTTTTTATCTTGATCTTCTTTAGATACACACAACATTTCTTTCATAATGATTGTCATTTCATTTTTTGGCTGAGAAATTTTTTTCCAATTTGTTTCTCTGTAGCTTCATGGAGTTGTTTGTTTACTGCATTTGCTATCATTTCAGAAAGTTCAGTTGTGTGATGCCCAGTGTCTTCCACTTCAGTGTCTCTTGTGTTTGTTCTCAGTGGGCTGGGGGATTGAGACTGCCTCTTGGTTTTTTGTGTGTTGTCATTTTCTTCTGGGACCTGTGTGGCTTGGCAGGCAATCTCCCAATGAATTGTATTGGAACACTATGTTGGGTAGAGCTTCAATTCTTCAATGTCCCCCTGGCTGTCTGGGGCACACTCCCAGATTATGGCACTGGACCCTTGTGTTCTGTGGTTTGTGAGGCTGGCCATGTGTTCCCTTGATGTACTTTGTTGTGTTGCTCTGGGGTGCTGGGCTATGTGTCCTGCAAGTCTAGCCAGGCATTCCCCTGGTGGGTTGCACTGAGATGCAGGACTGGGTAGAGCTGGATCCTCTGCACAGCTATTGAGGGCACACTCCTGGACAGTGCTGCTAGAGCCTCTGCCTTGAGGGGTGGGGGCCGAGACCTCCAGGACCCAGGTGGCTAGGCGGAGCTCACCCTGGAGTGTGGCACAGCCCGGACCTTGTTTCTGGTTGCGAGTTCAGAGCCTCTGGAGCGCCACACCAGGCAAACCTGGTGAGTCCCAGGTGTATAGTGCTGGGGCCTTGCTCCTGGTTGGGCTGGTGGGCAAACTCTAGGACCTGCTGCGCAGGCCGCAACCCTGAACAATGGAGCTCACACCTTATGCTCTGATGGGCAGAGCTCAAGTTCTCCAAGGCCCTGCAGCTATGCTGGCCAGCCCCTGATGAGCAGCTCTGGGGTTCTGGGCTGGGCTGGGTTCAGTACCTCTGTGTCCTGCGAGGCTGGCTGGGCATTCCCCTGGTGGCTTGTGCTGAGATGCAGGACTGGGTAGAGCTGGATCGTCTGTGCTGCTATTGAGGGTGTATTCCTGGACTGTGCTGCTGGAGCCTCTGCCTTGCTGAGTTGGGGGTCAAGACTTCTGGGATCCAGGCAGCTAGGTGGAGCACACCCCGGAGTGTGACGCCACTTGGACCTTGCATCTGGTTGCGAGTTCAGACCCTCTGGTGCGCTGCCTCCTTTAGCACTTTGAATAGATCTGCCTTCTGCCCTCTGGTCTCCAAAGCTTCTGATGAGAGATCTAATGACCTTATCATCACATATATCATCACATTTCACTACTACCTATACTATAAATTGTAATATGAATTATGATTTTAAGTAACAAATTCTGTATTACAGAAATTTAAAGCATACTGTTCTACCTTTGTTTCTAAAGTTTAGGGCAATCATCTGGTAATATTTCTCCTCAGCATGGCAAACATCATTTATCATTTCTTTTAATGCAAGTGTTTTGAAAGCAAATTAGTTGAACTTTCATTTGTGTAACATGGCTTCCTAGTTGCCTTTATTTAAGTGAAACACTTATTTTGAATATATTTGTTCTCTTTTGTCTTTTTTTTTTTTTTTGCTTTCTACTATATCTTGTTTTAAATATTGAAGTTAGGTTTATTAAAATAAGCCACCTGATTTCAGTGTTATGCAAACTTAAAGGAGGAAGGAAACTAAAAACCAGTGGCAATACTTTCAAGCTACAGCTCTTTACCTCTTATTGGCTTCTTCTCAAAGGAGGGGAAGTAAATCTGACTTCGAAGACATCAAGTGAGTTCTCAAAGTCCACTGCATCACACTGCAGCACCACACTGAAGATCAATGCAGAGCCCACTCCACTTTCCTCCAAAAGCTAGGGGAAATTAACACATTTCTAGTTAACAGAAGCTGAAAGAATTCAACATGGGTCCATGTGATCCCACAAAAATACAAGAAGGAATCCTTCGAACTGAATGAGAAACACTAGAAAGTCACTTGAATCCTCACAAACAAAGAGTGCTAGGCAAAGGAAAACACACAGGTCTGTATGAAACAAAGTTGGAACATATTTTTGTTTATAACACTTTTCTTCTATTACCTAATTTAAAAGACATACAACTACAACACAATATTTATAAAATTGCTTTCATGGTCTTATAACAAAGATGTAATCTGGGGCAATGCTTTTGGGACCCCTCCTCTCAGGAGCTAGCGCTATACCCCAATAAATTTTCCTACTCTAAAAAATAAAAGATGCAATCTGTATCACAATAAAACCAAAAAAAGAATTGAGTAATGAGGGAGTATTTTAACAAAGTGGTTTTTATTTATTCTATTTAAATTAAAGTGTTATCAATATAAGTTAAAATGTTAATTATAACCCCTATGGCAGCCACTAATAAAATAACTAAAATATATACTAAAAGAAGGCAACAAAATAATTGATAGAGGATATTAGAAAACATATACTTAATGTAACAGAATAATGGAAAAAGGAGCAAAAAGTAAAATGGTGTAGAAAACAAATGGTAAAATGTCAAATGTGAAACCCTTATAAATAATTTAAAATATTCAAAGTAACTGAATTAAGTATTTTGATCAAAATAGAGACTGATGGAATGGAAAACTAAACCTTATATTACCATACATTTCAGATTTAATAGCACACTTTAAATCTCAATGTATTCCTTTTCATTCAAAGATATAAATAGGTAAAGAGATGGCATATTACATGATTTTCTAACAGTAAACAAAGGAGAGGTGGAATGCTTATATTAATATAAAAAATAGGATAAAATTATAGCATTTTAAAAGGACGTGTTATACTCACAAAGAAGTCAACTCATTAGGATACCTTGGTTATTACAAACATATTTGCACACCGTCAACAGAGTCCAAAATCCATGAAACAAAAACTGACAAAACTGAAGAGATAAACACCTAATTTAACAAAAGAGTAAGAGAATTACTCTTAATAACAGGCAAAATAACTGTTTAGAGAACAACAAGTAAAAGTAAGACTTTTGCAATGCTGTAAACTAATTAGACCTTACAGGCCTTCATAGTTAGATTCAGCCACAACTGAAAAATGATTCTGCCTAGGTGCACATCCAACACTCAAGCCCTTCACATGGTAGCAAGGGAATAAAAACTAGAATGCAACTTCTTCCATTTGATAAAGGCCGTCTCTGAAGCCCCTACGAAAAACCGTCTATGCTTAATCGCCTACTTAGTGACTGAAGACTGAAGGCATTTCCCCAAGATGAGAATGGGAGTGTCCACTTCTAGTTAGCATTTCACTGGAGACTCTAGCCAGGGTAATTATGGAAGAAAAAATAAAATAAAGAAAATTATGGAAAGAAAAAAGTAAAAGCATTTTTATTGGAAGGTCTTTCATATAGGTAATACAAAGTAATTCACAACTTGTGAATGCTGCAAGATACAAGATCAATAGCTTTCAAAAATCAACTTTATGGGCCAGGGATATAGCTCAGCAGCATACTGCCTGCCTGGCAAGTACAAGGCTGTGAGTTTGATCCCTGGTACCAAAAATAAAATAAAATCATCAATTTTATTTCTAAATCCTAGTAACAAAGAATCTGAAAATGAGATTTTAAATAATTTCACTTACAATGACATTACAGATAATAAACTCCACAAGAACAAATTTAATCAAAGAAATGTAAAATATATATATATACACTTAAAACAATAAAATATTATCTTAATAAGTTTAATAAATCCTGGTAGAAAAGATATAAATCCCATCTGGCCTTGCTGAAGACTCTGACAAGTGAATCCTAAATTCTCACAGAATATAGACCCAGAATATCCAAACAGATCTTGAAAAGAATGAATAAGTAATTAGAAGTCACATGACCTGATGCTAAAAACCTGCAGTAATCAAAATATCATGATGCTGTCTAAAAATAGACAAGGATCAATGGAATAGAGAAACCAGGGATTATACACTCCCATCCAAGAGTAGGCAAAACCTTGGGGATAAGAAAGAGACTAAAGGTTGCTATGGGAGGAGAGGTGGGCAGTGACTAACAGTGGGCACCAACTTTGTTTTGAGGGGAACAGAAATGTTTAAAATTAAATAGAGTGATGAGGTTGGCAGAACTCTGAGTATACTGAACAATACTGTATTTTAAAATTGAATATTAAATTTCATGATATGTGGATATGAGGCAGGAAGTTGGGGCATGGCAAAGGTGATTTGGGGAATAAGTGTGACCATATTCCAGGACACATGTGCCAAATAGTTCCCAAGGCCTTATCTATTGATTTCTTACTGAATCTCATGGTGAATGGAAGAGATTAAAGTCCACAAATGCCATGAGAAACACTATGGTGGCTTTCCTCATGGTAGCCCACCCTGTGTTCCCTATGGAGTACTTTTGTTTTATTTTGGTTTTTAATTTTTTCCCTTCTTTTACTTGGACAAATTTCACTCCATAGAGCCAGTTTCTCTCTTATCCTTCACTTTTCAGATAAACTTTGCACCATTTTTGCCTGTTTTATTCAATTCTTTATTCAATAGAGAAGAAACTGAAAACCAAAATGTGAGCACCCCAAAAATCTGGTATTTCAATAAAGCTGTTAAATAAAAGTAAGTAGAAAAAATATTCTATTTTTAGTCATGCAAATTTTAAAAATGTATTTGGAATGCAGTATAGATATAAATATTAATATGTATCTAAACACAGTGATCCCCTAGATGCTTTGAATACAGAGCTTGTTTCCTCTTGATTTCTCCAGAGTTTTCTACCCAGCCCACAAATGTTCATTGTGCCCACTCCAGGCCTCATCTCTACTCCTCTCTACCGTGGTTCTTTTTATTCTCTCCTTCCTCATGAGGACTGTTATGGGTTAAAAACTGGTGGTCAACTTCACACCAGCTGAATTAAATCGGCATGGTGCTGAATGTAGATGGCCCACCTGAGGAAAGTTGCCAGCATAAATAGAGACATGGAGAAGAAGAGCAAGGCATTGTGGGTTTTCCTAAGCATTGCTCTTTCAAGTCATTGGTTCTCCTGAAGGAGAATGTCATGCTAGCCTCCCCAATATGAATTTGGCCATTATCATCAGAGGAGCTTTGGACTTTGTTGCTGAGGGTGGCTGTGGTTCACTTTGGGTGAGTTCTGCTCCTTGCATTGAGCAACCCTTCCTGGCTCCGGAGGGGAAGATGTTTGCTATTTGATCTCCAGGAGAAGCTTACTGGTTTCCTGGCATGTACTCGACTGTTCTTATCATCAGAGGGGCTCAGGACCTCGTTGTCACTGAGGATGGCTGTGGTACTTTTCAGGGCAACCCTGGTCCTTATTTTGAGCATGACTTCTTGGCTCCAGTATAGAAGCCTCAACCTACTGACACAGCTCCTTCACCCCGCTGGCATAGACTTTCTAGCTTCCACCACTGACCTTTGGGCCTTCCCATCACAAATCCATAAAACAGACTGTCATGAGTCCTTGTCATGGGCTCTGGATCTCCAGTTGGGCTTGTGGGAGGCATTGTCATGGGTTCTGGTCTTCAGCTGGACACATGTGGGGCATTGCTGAGGGATCCAGGCCCTTGGCTGAATATTCTGGGTCTTTAGTGTTGTGGACAGATTTCCCACACTTTCTTGTGTTTAAATCTGGATGACCGTCATAAAACAGTATTATAAATTCTGTGTCCTGTATGTAATTGTTCTCCTTGTAACCCCTGACAACAATAAGGATCTACTTGTTTCTGTAGCAACCAAGACAAGGGATACCATTTAATTATTTTTAAACCCTCCTAATACAATTTTTCTTGAACAGTCTGTGAAGCAATTCATTTGCCAGGAACGACCAGGTCGCCTACTAATATGAGAGGAAACTGAAAGGTGGAAGGCCGTTTTACAACTTATCAAGATAGAAGCACCAACACTTCTTGTTTCACTTTAAAAACTAAGAGAATTGAAAAGTTAAGAAAGGCCTGCTTATAGTAGGCGAAAAAAGTGACGTTCACTTGTGTTTTTAGAATTATGACAGTAGAGGACAGTATGGGGAGGGAAAGTTGCTCCTGGAACACTGAGATTGAAAGGGACCTCACTAACAACTGGGTAAACAGATTGACATCCCACAGTAAGCATGAAGTTCCTGCTTTCTTTTTTAGTCCCTTTTCCAATCTGTGCCATGGCTAAATGGTGCTAAATGGACTGGCACCCATTCCTCCCTTTTGTGTATGGGAAGGGAACACCCAGGGTTTTGTCAGTAGCAAAACCTGTAATCCATCCCTGGAAGGAGGCTGAAGGAGACTGTGTGCCATTCACTCCTTTGGTCTGCACCATCTTAAACTGTGACAAGAGATGAAAATTTCCAGGGGAGGAGAAACACATGGTAGGAAAAGTACGGTATTTCTTTACAGTTTGATGGGGCAGAGACTCCTCACTAGTCCCAGGCTATTCAGCTGCCAACTGTTGCATGAAGAAGAGGAAAACTCCCAGCAAATACAAAAGTGGAAGGAGGATTTCCTTGGGGACAGGGAGGGTACTTTGGCTGTGTGTTTCAGTCCATGTCTGCTGCTATAACAAATGTGCCAGAAACTGGGGTGCTCATAAACAGCCACATGTTGCTCATAGATCTGAGGCTATGTGGTCTCAGGTCAAGGACCTGGCAGGTACAGTGTCTGCCTGGGATTCACTGTTCTCACACACACTGTTCCTGGCTTCCTTACTTCTTGGTGGGGCATTGAAACTCACTATGGGCTCTTTCATAACGAGTGCACCCCCGCCCAAGGCCAGACCTTCTAATGCCACCTGGTGCGTCTGTGGAGGATACAGGCTTCAGACCCCAGCACACCTTTTTGTACTGGGTATTTAGCAGTATCTGGCACAGATCCTTAGCTGGATGGAGGAAAAAAGCACAAGAGGGAACAACAGAAAGCTGGAAAGGAGGTGATATCGGTGGAAAGCAAGTAACTAAAGCACTTGTTAATGAAAACTGAAGTTGCTTTGGGGGAGTGTTTCTTCCAGGCCTGCCTGTCTCTGCTGCTGCTCAGACTGGAGCCTGCAGCAGCCAGGCTGGATGTTGGAGGGCCTTTGTGGTGGTGGAGCAACTCTTCAGGCTTCCCTGCGAGGCTCCAGATTGCTTGCCTGGCCTTGCTTCTGAATAAGAATCTTATCTTACAGCAGAAGGATACACTGGGAGTTGGTATTTGGGAAGACACTGGGGATTGCTCCAAACCACCTGAGCATCAGGAAAAAGACCATCTGTTTCCCTAGAACCCATGCTTTCTTTCAGCTTGTATCCTACAGTGGATCTGTCCCAGTCAGTGACTGAGCCAGTGAGTCTTCCTCCAGGGCCTGCACCAGTGCTCTGCAGGCTGAGATCTGAACCCTTTCCCCAAAGAAGAGGCAGCAATGAGTGACAAAGATCACAGCAGACTGCTCTGATCTGACCTGAAAAGATCTATCTTCACTCTAGAAAGCACTTTTTGTTAATTAATACACAACCTGTGATTGACAGTGCCTACAAGGAAACAGAACCAATACATTTCTTTTTAAAGAAGGCAACAGTGGAGGCCTAAATGTCCAGAAAGTGGACACCTAAATGCCCAGAAAGTGTTGAACTGCAAGTAGGACTCTAATGGACCCATCAATCCATCCCCAAGACCCTGACCGCTAATGGATTGTACCCTGGAGCAGATTTCCAATTATTTTAACCAGGCTACTTTAAATGACTCAGGTGGGGAGGATTTTTACAACTTCCATCGGGGGAGAGTATTCTGCGGTCTGATACACATCGCTGTTTTGAAGTGGTTGGTTTGATGTGAAAATTTCCTTTTAAAAAGTATTTGTTTTGTTATTTTCCACCACCGACTTGCTATACTGGGAAGAACTAGGTTACCGCATGCTGAGTCCTTCCCTATCCACTTCAGCGTGAACACCCATCCTCAGGAAGCGTCCGTCCGCTCCTGGATGGCACGCTTGCTGCACTCGTTTTGTCCGTGCCAGGACTCTTGGCTGAGCCCCCAGAGAAGGCACACAGCACCGTCACTAACGATACTGACCAGCAGCTGGGGCCCCTCCTGGCAGATTTTCCCAGGCTTTCACTCCTTCCGCTCACTTGTCCTTCTTCCCAAATTCAGAGACGACTCCAGTCTCAAATCCTTCATCCTACACCAGGTGTTGATGTGATAAATGTGTTTCTGAACTCATTAACATAACATGAATACAAAAAATCACAATGCACTTTGTAAGACTGTTTCATATAATACTGCTCTGCAGGCATCTGTGACATATTGGGTACTTACTTCTCCAACCCAATGCTGAAGATGAGGATCACATTTTCTATATCTTTATACCTTGTTTTTTATCCCAAACTTTTTGTATCTTAAGCTATGTGTCTGACATGTTCATAAAATATCGTTTTAAAAACATAACAGAAAAAGTGTGATTATCTGGACTTTTTAAGTTTGCTATGATCAAACATATACATGTATATGTTTGAACTATGTCACCTTAATAAAATAACCAGCGTGTTGCTGTCTTCATAATTAATTAAGTGAATATATCTTCTAATTAAATTTGCATTTATGCTACAGTCTCCCCAGTAACTTGTCATAGTGTAATAAAAAGTGCATGGACATTAGAGTTAAACTGTCTTTGATTTGACTCTTTCCCACTTGTTATCTGCTTAAAGTTGAGTAGGTCATCTAACCTCTCTGAGTTTCAGTTTCCTTATCTCCAAAATGAGCATAGCAATAATTATCCCATGACCTTGTCTTACAGATTAAATGGGATCACTTATTTGAAGGTACTTAGTCTAATGCTTGGCTTATAGTTTTTAAATTGAATCAATTAAAATTTTTAGCACATGGAACAGAAAGTCAGACTAAAAGTGGATTAAATGGTAAGGAAAACATATGTTGTCCTGTACTGTTAGGGCAGCTTTGAGGTTGGTAGCATCAGTTGCTCAGTAGTATTCAGCAGTCTTCTTAAGACCTTTCCATACCCTCATCCACCATATGATGGCAACCATGTGGTTGGCAGCCACAGATGTTGCTCACAGAAATGACCTTATCCAGCAAATTCCAGAGTCATTTCCTCTTGTGCATCTCTTTTTATTAGGGAGAAATATTTCCTCCAGAGGCTACCAGCACATTTTTACTTCAGATTCATTGTTCAATACTGGCTCCCATGTCATGCTCCACCAGCAAGGAGTCCTAGACAGAGGAGTCTGTTATTTTGACTTCTCTGAAGGAAACAGAATATGCCAGACAGGAAGCAATTTGGAAAAGGGTGAGGGGAAGCCTTCTGCCTGCCCTACACATCATGTTTGGGAGGCACAGGGCAGATGATCAGTAACTGCTTTAATGTTTTTCAATTGGAGTTTATGCATGGGGAGATGAAGCAGATGAATTCATAGAAACATACCGTGAGTCTGAATTGTACACTAAGTCCATGTGTAGTGCAGAAAGGAACCTTAGAAGAACACATTTGATTACTTTTGTACCCACACATCTTCTCACTAGCCATGTGACACTCTGGGCCAGTCCTTTGATCTCCTTGATCCTCTGTTTTCCCTATCTGCACGAACAATTAAACAGTCCCGGTCTAACAAGTTTATTGTAAGCTTCAAAGCAAAGAATGTTCACACAGACAGTACAACTATTACTGACGTCATAGGTTTGCCCTCACTGTGAATTCTAAGTGAATCTTGATGATCTGCTTAAGGGCATTTTTCTTTTCCACTGTAGCAGCTACTCTGAAGTTGTAGGCATCACAGACGAATGATTCTAAGAGCAAAGACCCAAATCCTGTCCCTAGCTTCACTGTATTTTTTTCTGTTGCTTTGGCAGGTACACTTGTCTTTCCAATTTTCAGAATGGAATCTCCATTTTATGCTGTTGTCACAAGAAATCACAGCAGTCAATCACTGTGTTTGTCTCATAGTGAGCACTCGACTAGTGAGTTGGATGACATCTTCGAAGCTTTTTTTTTTTTTTTTTTGGTGAAAATGATGGTAACGATATTAGTTGCTGGTGAAGATATAGGGAAACAGAAGTTGTCCTATGTTGCTTCCAGGACTGTAAAATTATATTAGTACTTTGGAAAGTAGAATAAAAAATTCTAAAAAGTTAATATATATGGTCTCCTAGATATTTATTCAACAGAATAGGAGATATATATACTTTTTGTATGTAAATGCTCAGTATAGTTTTATTTTTAATGGTCTAAAACTGAAAACAATCCAAATAGTCCTGAAGGATAAGAAAATTTCAATGAATAACTATGCAACAAAATATTACTTATTAATAAAATGGAACTATTAATCCATGAAGAAACAAGGTTGAATCTCACAATTATTGTGCGAAAAGATCCAGACAGAAAAGAAAACACACGATGACTCTACAGATATGCACACGTAGAAAATGCAAACTGGGGGTGACAGGAAGCACATCAAGGAAAGGACAGGAAGGAAGGGAGTCAAGACCCAGGAGGACACTTGAGGAGTCCAGTTCATCAGCTTGACTGTTGTGATGACCTCACAGTGGATTCATGCACTTCAATACATGTCAATTGTACCACTTAAGTAGGTGCCATTTATCACATCAATTATACAGCAAAAGGTGCTTTTTTCTTCAAAGATGGTGAAAGTCATAACCCAGGAGGTGTAGTCTTCTGAAGCACAGAGACACAACCAAATGATTAAGTTAAGTGGACCAGGAACAATTACAATGTAAATGCATTTGTAGGTCAATGACTAACAGAAGTCTAATGAATTATTTTAACCTACATGAGGACTCTAAAGTAAAAGTGGCTTTAGAGCTAGGATGTGAGTCTCAATTAGAATCTTGAGCAAAATAGGGCGTGTCTAGACTCTTGGCTCTTCCCTGGCTGGACTGAAGGCAGCCTGGCCTCTGCCTTGAGCAGGGAGCTTGCGCTAACATTGCTCCCATTCCACTCGACCCAGGCCGCTTGATGTTTTGCCAACTCCTCCACCCCACCGCAATTCCGTGGCCATGTTCTGCTTCTCAAGCGCCTCCCTAGCTTATTATTTCTTTAATTGCATCCCTTACCCATGCTGCTCTCCTTGGTCACATTGGCTCAATTAGTGTCTTAATTTTAGACCAGGGACACCACAGGCCTGTGCATCAGTGTTTTAACTCCTGCACACTCATGATAAATGGGGAACCTAGACACCTTAAATGTAAAGGAGTGCTCCTATTCAGATTTCAATATAAAACTTATCACCTTATAAATCATCCTGTGGTCTGGTACCTTAATATGCAGGGGAGGGAAAGAACTCAGAGTTTAGAACAGAGAAGAAATAGAACTGTCAGAGTGGCCTGGGTGAAAATATAGGACAGAAAGAAAGCTTAAATTTTAATTGCAGAAACATAAAGTTCGCATGGAGCTGCCTACCTTGTACTCAGAATTGCAAATCTCTTTCTGTTTGGAGATACTTCAAGGTATTCTGTTCCAGATGTTGCCTAGAGCCTTTAAAAACAATCTTCATCTTTTCCTTTCCTGCCCGTGGATGGTCGTAATGAGAAGAATGTCAGAGTTTTGAGGAGAGATGAAGACAGATTATTCAGAAGCCAGAAATAGGAGAAAATTCAATGCAAGTGTTGTCCAGACCCAGCTCAGTTAGTTCTGTGAACTCCTATTTCTGCTGTTCAGGGCACTTTGGATAGAGGCTGTGTTCCATGAGGTTAGAATGTGGTATTGAATTTTATTTGAAATTTTAAAATCTTAGAAATGTAGTAGTCCTAATTTAATCCAACCTTTTTATTTACAGATTTTAAAAAGTTGAAGGTTAGAGATAGAAAATTATTTGCTGTGGCTACACAGTTAGAAAGAAGAACTGGAAAAACTGGGAGAAAGAAAATTTCTTTCGGGAATGGAAAAGTCAGAGTCAAAGAGTAAACTGGGCCCTGGTAACAGATGCATCAGTAGCTGCTGCAGCCTGTGTGACCAGAAGTGTGGGGTGATGTCTACGCAAGGACTGCAGAGCTGTGTGGATAGCTGATGGGCCCGGCCTGCTGCCTGCTGGGCTTCTTCTTCAATGTGGCTTCTTAATCAACCGTCTCTAGCAGGGTACACAATGAGGGCAAACACTCAAAATTCAAATAGAAAATTGTTTCCTCTGGGCTGGCAAGGCACAACATAAGAAAGCCCTGTAAATCTGAACTCCCATATGTGGTTCTCAGCTGGTGTGTGTCCCTGAATGAATTACATGCAGCCAGAGAAATTAATGCTACACACATGGGGGCCCAACTTGAAAGAGAGAATTGCATCTGAGGAGACTCTGCCAGGCATTAAGGATCTCTGGAAAGCAGACAGAGTCCACATTGATACAGCATGCAATGGAGAACCCCCAGTGACATTATGATCCAGCCCAGGAATAATGCATAATAAATGAGCAAGGACATGGATTCAAAGGAGAGCAAGAGAAGATTAAATGGATACCTTAATATGCAGCCTCTTCGAGTTGGGTGGAACAAGGTAGTTGTTAACTCTCACTTTCCTGCCTGTCGGAAATGTTGCCTTGTTCTGGGGGAATTTAGTGCTCTTTATAACAGTAGAACCTATAGCCAAGTGATTTAAGGTGACCCCTTTTCCTTCTGGCCTCTTACTAATTGACTCACATGAGTTACAGTCCCTATAGAATAGCAGCCACATATTGGGTATATTTTTAATGTCAGTTTCTGCAGGAGCTTTTACACAAGGAAAATGTTGTAACAATTATTCTTTCTATCCTGGGCCCAAGGATAGATATTGATTTTAAGCCCATTAGACGAGGAAGGAACAGATGGGTGTATGTAAATGCGAAATGGACCAAGATCACTGGGGTCTTTATGCAGAGTAGTGATACCCACTTGTTTGGGGAGCTGTGATTTTCAAACCCTCTTTAGAGAGTCTGGTAGAGTTAAGAAGTTGAGAAACAAGAATGCTAAATGATTTTTATGGCTATACTCACAAGGCAGATGAGTAGAATTGAGATAAGTAAACCCAGAGTTAAAAAATAAAAAATGTGATTTCAGAGATTCTTAAGTTTTGTCATTGGTGGTAGCTTTCTGCATTTATTTTTGATATCTAAGATTTAAGACTATTTAGACATCTAGGAGAAAGGGCTCCATGGGACGCAATCCACCCATCAGACGGTCTGGGGAAGCCTCCTACCCTTCAGCAGCATGCTCCACAGTATACGATGAGACAGCAATGCAGAACAGGCATCTGTCAGATGTAGTCCAATTCCAAATTAAAAATAAGAATAAAATTTTCAAAGTTCAAAAATAATTCACTTAAAAGCACTAAATATTTTCTCTATCTTGGAACAATTATATTTGGACTTGTTTTCCTAAGTAGAAATGGAAAGTGCAACACACTATATAAGAGAGGGACATCAGATGGAAGTTTTGGTCGATGGACAGAAAAAAGTCCTGTGTTGTTCCTAAATGAGGCAGTATGAACACTATTGCCTGGAGAAGTCTGGACTCCAATTCACAGGGATGGATATTGTGGCACAGAGTCAAAACCAGAGCACGCTTCACATTTTACCCAGTGTCTACCTCTGAAAGTCCTTGACAGACCTGTTATTAGAGTTTGATTAAAAATAATCACTAGTGATAACGAAAATATAAATGAAACACCAATCTTGTTTATTACATCTGCAATGAGTTTTGCAACAGAACACCTACCATTTGTTTCATTTATTTACAAGGAGCAATATCACTAAGTCCTCATTTTGGAAATGAGAAAATGTAGCCTTCTGACCAAGGTCACGAGTGTAGTAATTGCGAGAACCATGGCAAGGATAAAGACCTACCACCTTCTAACCCATATCGGCTTTTTTTACCTAGCACCACCGTCTTTGCACTCCAGACGGAGCGAATCTCTGGCACCATACCCTCCTGTAGGGTTCTTTTCAGACATTTCTCTTCAATTAGGATCCTCTTCCAAGTTAAGCAGACTCAGTTTTTGGATGGCTGTTGTTTGCTGATTAAAGGTGGTGCAGGTTTTTTACCTTAGTTTAAGATGCTGCACAACTTGAAGCCAGGTTAACGCTGTGCCATTTTCACTTTGTGTGGTTAACAGCGAGATACGTCAGCTTCATTTGTGTAGCTTTCCCTTTGCACCATGCTCACCAGCTTAGAGTTTTGCTTCAATCTATGGTACAGTGAGGAGATATTTTACTCTTAGGCATGGTTTCATTCTTCCTGGAGGGAAGCTTGGAAAAGGGATAGAGAAATTTAAATCTTCCTTTATCGTAGAGTACATAATTGCTTATGTCTTGACTCCCTGTCTGAAAGAGACCTTGACTCTTCATAGACAAACGTGTATTTCTGAAGAATGTGTTTTATTAAGCCACAGAACTGATAAAGTCTTAGCAGGACAGACAGAGCCATGACAGAAAAGGCACAGGGAACAGGCAGAGAAGAGCCAGTATCTACACTAGGAACTGAATCAGCTTTGTTATTCAAATGATGGGAAAAATGGTGAGGATCAGAGCAAAAGCACTTTATACACTTTTATGTAAACATATACTATGTTTGTCACCACTACTTGCTGGATATCAGACTTGGTGATAGTAGAGGATTATGACTTTCCTATAGATACTAGGAGAGAGGACTAGCATTTTTGTGATAAAAAACGTGTATAGAGATTTTAAGTCATATCGTTAGTAACTAGGTTATCTGTGATGAGAAGGTAGGTTTTCTGACTGCAAGAACTAGGAGTTAGAGGTTTTGCAAATGGGAAGGTGACCAAGAGATGAAGGAAGGAGGAAGAGAGGAAACAGAAGGGAATGCAAAATGAGTTAAGATTTGTTCTGAATGTGTATCAACTCCTCATGGTGAATGTGATCATTATTAAGTGCTGTAAACATACATTAATACAAATTTTAAAATTAAATAAAAAAAGATTAGGACTCACTCCACCGTATCTGAATATTTGAGCATTCCTGATCCATAGAACCATCTGAAGACTTTTTCAAAGCAAAGATTTCACTGCTGGGACCCTGCAGCCACTACAGTGCTGATGCCTAAGAAACACTGGGTTTAATTTGTGAAATCTTTTTTCCAGAAGGAGGCCCATGTCCCTAAGGACAAAAGCGCCCCCAACTATGACACCATGAAAGCTATGCTGTCTCTCAAGGCTCCAGGTCACTAGGGAGCAGTCTGTCAGGAAACATTTCTGTGAGTCTCTTACCAACGAGACATGTAGTATCCCTGTAATCTCCTCCCCCCACCTCCAGGGATTGTCCTCCAGTCTTAGCTATAGTATCTGGAGCCTGCAGGGCTTGGTCCAACAGTTGGAGGGCCAGCCCCCTGGAGACTCACAGGAGGAGGGTTTCCAGATGAGAGCTGCCCTGCATGCTGACAAGGGAGCTGGACCCAGGTTGCATCTACACCTGATTTCCATTAGAGAGGTGGCTTGAGGGGGTGGGTGGACTCGGTCACTGCAGTCCCATTGGAGGCATCACTCTGTGTGGAATGAAATTGAAGGCAGAATAGACAAGCCAAGAAGAGATTTCAGGGCCCCATTTCTGAGTTTCAGACTAACCATCTCTAGAGTGGTATCTCTGTGTTTTGTCAGTTATCTAGTCTTCAGGTGACCTTGAGCCAGGTTTCGGAAGCAGAGATCCTCCTGCTGCTGCCGTCCACAGAGCAGAAAGTAGTCACACTGGAGAGGTGGTGGCTGAGGATGGTGAGACTGCAAAGGCTGGATTCCACCTTGCCGTGTTCCCACAGTCTGCCTGAGCCCTGCCCAGTCTCTGCTCTTTACCTTAGGTTGGAAAGATCACAGTGGGTGTTTTCTGGAGAACTGTTCACACGGATTCCCTTAGCAGTGCCTACGCACAGCACACTACTCATCCTCATCAGCCATGGGCTCTTCTCTCCCTGGGTCTTAAGTTCACCACTGAGGTTGACACTGGAAGGCCTGGGCCCTCTCTGAATTTTCTCCTTTCAAAAAATTGCTGAGACATTTTTTTCCTTTTTAAACATTTGTATCTTAGTCTGAACTGGATATGTTGGAAAAGAGACAGAAGAAAGTGCTTGGCCTATTCCATCACCTTAAATTGTAAAATGTGACTGCTTTTCAAAGTCCTTCCACCCTTCCCAACACTGAGGATTTCTGACCAGCTATGATTCATCCTTCAGCTTCTCCCTCCAAAATTTTGGCTTCATTTATCTCAACAGCATTGTTTCCACATGCATTGCTTAACCCTTGCATCTTTTTCTGTCCCCCTTTGTCCTCTTATTACACCCAAATTCTTAGTTCATTGATGATGGCAGTATTTTCTCGTTCCCTCATGATCCTACTTTCTAGACCACAGTTCTGGGACTGATGCTTGACCCTCAGACATGTTTCTTTCAAGCCTTATTTCCTTACGTAGTCCTGTACGGTGGTAAAGTGAGTCCCTGGGAGGCCTGGAGAGCTCTGTGTGTGGAGGAACCCCAGTCTCCCATCACCTGATGTTCTCCAATTCTGTTAAAATGGCACCTAGAGAAATAGACCAAAATGCACTGTTTGGAACTTAGATTACAAAAGGGAAACACATACAGCGACACATTATTAGCTTGGCATTCACCTGTTTTGTCATTTAAACTTTCAGTTTCATGAAATAGAAATCATTCAATTTTCTGTAAACAAGGAAATTAAGACTCAAATAGTTCACCTAATTTTCCAATGCTGTGAAGAGCATCTTTTCTGGGCTTCCTGTCTAAGGGCCTTTACCCTTTTCAGCACATCTGCAGTGAAGCCTAGAATCCGTAGGCTAACTTTCTGGATGAGCATTGAAATGGGAGAGGAAAGTTAAACTGTGCAGCCAACAAAATGAGGGCCAGCTTTGTACCTTCCTCTGTGACTTTGGTAAGTACTTTAAACTTTTCAAACTTCATTTCTTCATCTCTAGTAGGTGAGGATGGTAATGACTTCATAGCCTTCAGATGGAGATTAAATAGAATATAGAATGGCTGGCATGATGTTAAGGTCAAGAAGACACTCAGTGAATGTTAGCTATTATTTTTATATTATCATTTTCATTCAAGTATGAATTTTTTGGCTCAAAGAATGGAAATATCCCAGTCAAGGTCATAAAATAGCTGATTACATGACTGACCTGTTACTGCAGCATGGTCTTCAAACATCAGAAAAACTCCAATCTCTCCTCCACAGACCTCTGCTGTACAACTCTTCAGCTAGATCTTAGCCAACACAAAAGAACTCCCTGGCATGGTTATAAATACTGAACTGCAAGAAGTTTGGAGATACCATTATTTTTCTCCAGACTCCTGCTTGGTAGTACTTTCATATAGTAATTTTTCCCTTCTATACAGAAGAGGCTAAATATTAAAGACTTTAAGAGTTAAGGGGATAAAACTTTTTAGAAACTCAGAAACATGGCAAATTAGCTCTCAGATGCATCTGGAGATGAAGGAATGTGATCTAGTTTGCAATACGCATGCTGTGACTTAAAATGGGGATGGAGAGACCTGTATGTTAAGCATCAAGGGCATTTTATTTTAAGACATTTTATCTTGGCCAAAAGCTTTTCCAGAGTGTTGGAAGAAGGAAAACACCAATCATCATGTCTCTTACATTTTTTTTTAAATTTCACTGCACACACACACGTGTGCATATGCACAAGACTTTTCCACTCGCAACCACTTCTGTCCATTCTCAAACCACCCACATTTGATTTTGTCAGAAAGGGTAAAATAAACCTTGTTTAAATATTTTTATCCCTCTTTGCTGAGTAATTCTCTCTATCTCGTTTCCAGAATCCTTGTCTGAAAATTCTGAGTTTCAAACTAAGTATTAAAAAATACTGTTATATTGCAGTATGAAAGAAAATTAATAATATTAGTTACAATTTAACCTCAACTCATCGAGTTAACAGACTTCAGAAAAATTAATATTGGGATGGGAAACATACCTTGAATTTGGGAGGAGGAATGCAGGAAGAAAGGGATGGGGTAGGTAAATAAAAACTGGAAATGACTGTGTCAGTCGTGGGATAGAACTCAGAAGCCAGAATTCGGCAAAGTGATTGCACCATCTTCTTTAGCAAACCTATCTGCCTCTGGCTTTCCAGGTTTAAACGCATGGGAACTGAATCAGGGCGATAACAAGAGCTCAGGGAGAATACTCCATGAGCCCTTGTGCTGCCATGGTTGGGTTTAGGTCCCATTTTCCCCGGTTTGTGTATCATCTTCACTCCCTAACAAGAAGCTCAACAGAATCATTGAGGTCTAGCAGGGCCCTGTGGGAGGTGAGACAATCTCTCAGAGTAACACTGACTCCTGTGGAGAGGGGAATGTGACAAGTGTTCTGGCAAAGGGGGATCCAAGGACAGGGCAGGCAGCTAGGGAAGGGTCAAGCCAGAGGGGGCCAAAGAGATTCAGTGAAGGACAAGTCGATGACCAAGGCCGGGACACCTGGACACTCAGTAAAGAAAGGCCTCATTAGATTGGCAGAATTCCCTGGCCCAGGAACAAGATATTCATACCCCTCTAAAGATTTGGTACCCGCCCCAAGCTCCTGTAGGCCCATGTCTATGTGAAACTTTCCTGATTCTAATCCCTTAGGCTGATTTTAACTTAGCTGAGAGGCAGTCATTTTTGGGTATAAGAATTATTAGACAAAAGAATTTCTGTGGGAACCCTTTTTGGGCTCCCTCCCAGGTTCATTTGCCTGGGAGCTTTTTGCTTCTGCAGTACAATATATGCTGCTTTCTGCTTTCGCTCTACAGTAAACACTTTTGCTCAATTCTCTTTTGACTCTCTATTTTGTACAGTAATTCTTTCTGGGTTGAGAAAATAACCCACCAGCCAGATGGTAACAGGTACATTTCACAGACAACAAAAATCCAGACTTTTTTCTGTGGCAAATTTATAGAAGCAAAATGATTTGTTCATATTCACACATCAGACCCAGGGTTAGATTTCACCTTCAAGTTCAGGCTTCCTTTCTGACCAGTTACTTTACTTTCAGACTAACATTTGTTAACTGCTACTGCCTTATTTATCGTGCAATCATTAAAGTTAGATTGTTTTTTACCACAGCTATGGGATCTGAGCAAGTTTCTTTATTGCTCTGAGCTTCAAAGTCTTATCCATTATATTCTTACATGGGGAAAATAATACATGCCCTTTGTAATTATTGTGAAATGGTGTGATTTAACATCCGTAATTCAGCACAGTGACTTGCACATGATGATCTTCTCAATATTTTTTTTTCATTTCAGATGTAATAAATTTTTTTTCTGGTACTGGGGATTGAACTCACAACCTCGTGCTTGCCAGGCAGGCACTTATGCCACTGAGCTAAATTCCCAGCCCAGATGTAATAATTTTTGAAATGCTTATCTGACTATTGGCCTCCATCTTCCTTTACAATTGTGAGTATTGTGAGTTAGATGCCATTATGGGCTAAATACTATGGCAGGTAGACCTATCTGTAAAAAGATTGTACAAGACAGACATTATTCTATGCATTTTGTGCATAAACAGGTGAACACTATCTACCCATTCCTACCTGCTTTGCTGCATTTTGTTATTTATGTTCTTTGGATTTGTCAGTTACTTGCTGTATGCTGAGTATGTGGTAAAAATACTACCTAGTGGTGTACTACTACATTGCATTTCTTTCCAGTCTGCCTGCAGTGGCATTACCTTGTTTGGAAATCACCTTTGGTTAGAGTAATTATACTATGAAAATTTTCAAATACTGTAAATAAGGGGCTGATCTATTACTTTGTTGATTCTTCTAGATTGGAATTGATAGGCTAATAAGACTGCACTGTATCTGCACTACCACACTTGTAAACAATGCAAATAAAGGAACTTTTTTACTATTCAAGTACTGTTACGATTTAGCAAAGATTTGGTTTATGCTATGAACAAACAAATGAAGTTGCAGCATACATCTTTGCTGTTCCACTTCTGTAGCCCTCGTGAACACAAATGGAAATATCAACCAGCATTCATGTCACAGCGACACTCAGGGATCAGTGAGGTGGGTGACTTCTTTGCTGAACCAGGTAGTAATAAAGCGTTTGCTTGCAGTCTTTGTCAGATCATGGTTGAGTGGCAATAACAATTTGGCTGCAATTGTAAGAATTCAGAAAAATTCAACAGAAGTATTGTGTGAGTATTGGCTGTATGGAATTAATAACAAATATTATTCTATATTTTATGGTGATGGTAGATCAATTAAATGCTACACACCTTGCATATCAGTAGGGTGCATAGAGGGCTGGGGATATAGCTTAAAGGCACGGTGCCTGCCTGGCAAGCTCAGGGTCCTGAATTCCATTTCTGGTGAAAAAAAAATAGGGTGCATAGTACAATTACGCACATACACACATTTTCCCCAGAAGCTGGTGGTAAAACAGCAGCTCAGTCCTACCTCAACACACAGCTACTTCCTCGTTCTCACTTCTCTGTGCTCTGAGCACGCTATAAACAAACCCTGAAACCCAGAGGAGCCAGCATACACCCCAAGCCCTGTCAACTCAGACCTGTTGCCCAGGATGAACCTGTGCGAGCTTTGATTCATGAAGAACTGGTTCTCCTGACCCAGACAGAAGGGAATCGTGTCCCGTTAGCATGGATAAGACTAAGGCCAGCCTCGATTTGCAAATAACTTATTAGGAGAAGTTGAGGTTGCATGGCGTTCGGAACAGGTCGGGCCTCAGGAGAAGGTGAAGCTAACTCCTTCTGGAACTCTGTCTTTGAGAACCGCTGATAGCAGGTTGGCCTCAGGTGCAGTCTGGGCTTCCTGTTCTCTTTCGTCATCCTGGAGGCTGCAGGGGCCACAGTCTCCTTGTCTGGGCCGCGGATGTCCCCTGCTGGACACTAGCGCTCACTGCAACCTGAGCTGAAGCAAGGCTCCGCGGACAATGCGCGCATTCTGCCGAGGACCCGTCCCATTGGTGTCTGCACGCACTGAGCGGGCTTCAGCTTGTTTTACAAGGTTCCGTTCTAAGCAATGAAGATCACTGCTTACCAGGTGCTTAGGGTACTGACCATCACATGCTAACGTCTCAAGCATTTATTCAAAAAAAAGAAGGAAAGAAAAAAGAAAGAAAGAAAGAAAGAAAGAAAGAAAGAAAGAAAGAAAGAAAAGAAAGAAGAAAAGGAAGGAAAGAAGGAAGAAACAAAGAAAGAAAAAGACACCCACGTTAGATGCATTCCATACCTCATTTAATCCTCAAACAACTAAAAGAATTTCAGACTTAGGAACCCAGGCCAAGAGGTTCCTTATTTGGCGAAGGGTCAGCCTCCCCGCGCGGGTCTCCCTGGGCCTCCAGCCTCCCTCCCCGGCAGCTTTCTATCCTCAAAGTCATCCTGCACACGCTTTGTCTCACACTGCACCACCCAGGCCTGCCAGGTGGGGCCCCCTCTCTGGCCTGGTTGCCCTGCATCTTGTCCAAATCCTTTCCCTTTTCTGATCCTGAGTTTCTTCATCAGAAAAATTAAGGAGATGGACTAGCTGGCTTGTACTTTTCCTTCCACATCTAAAATGCTGATGCTTTCTGAATTTAATTTTAGAATAGACACACCGAGATCCAAATTGCTGGGAATTTCCTCTCGAGCTAGTACGCAAAACTCATTTGTGAGTCAGTGCTGGGGAATGGGATTGAACCTCAGTCCACACGCTGTTAGGGGCAATACCGCCAAGGGCAGAAACCGCTGGTCCCTTTCACTAAAGGTTATCAGGAGATGGACCAGAGGAGCCATTTCTCCCTTCTTGCAGTGAGCCAAGGCTTGGTTGCCAACTCAGACAGCCAGCTGGGAGTTTGCACCATGTGACAAGCCCGAAGGCATTTCTGAAGCTGCCAACACAGAGGCCTGTCGAATCTGCTAAGGAACCAGATGCAGCAGATAAATATCTTCCACAGCTTGGCATCTGGGGCCTGTGCTTGCCAGCTGAGAAAGGGGCTGGGCTGCACAGTGCAGGGCGGGGATGCAGGGAGCAGAGCAGCAAGCAAATCACACACTTTCTCACCACAGCAGCAAGAATGCAGTGCTAGGGAGCATTTCAAAATTCTGGAGTGGTTTCTAGGTGGGTTATGGTATAAAGGACTTGATTGTAGATGGGCCTCCCACACCACCGTTTCCTGCAAGACTGTTGTTGCTGTTTGTAGAATACAATAGACTTCATACAGTTGCATGTTCACCAAGGCAATCAATCTCTGTGTATGAATATACGTGCATGAGCTTGCACAAACATGCACACACACACACACACACACACACACA
>RJWM01002599.1:109303-126414 GCA_004363535.1 Dasyprocta punctata | reverse complement strand
AAAAAAAAAAAAAAAAAAAAAAAAAAAAAAAAAAAAAAAAAACCAAAAATACAAAAAACAAAAACAAAAAACCTGAAGAAACAATAGAATGGGAAAAATTTTTGCCAACTACACCTTGGTTAGAGTAGTATCTAGAATAAAGAATTAAAAAAAAATAGATCCTCCAAATAAAAGACCCAATCAAAAAATGAGTGACCTAAATGAACATACTTCTCAGTAGATGTATAATTGGCAAACGAATACATGAAAAACTGTTCAATATCTCTGGCCATTAGAGAAATTTAATCAGTTATATATTCACATATTGCTATTAAGCCAAACTCAACTACTCATATAAGAAAACTTCAGCAACACATTCACTTAAAAAGTGAAAAGTTATGAAATATAGATGGTAATTTAGCCCTTTTGCAGGCAGTGGGTCTCAAAAGCAGTGCAAAGAACACTAATTCCACTAAGCCACAGGAATCAGTGTAAAAAAACTCCACTAACTAGAAATACCAATTTCATGTATAAAAAATGTGGAGCTAGTAAGACTTGAGACTTGTCATAGCACTGCTTAATGAACAAAATCTGGAAGTGTCAGATAATGGGAAACAGGTACAGTCATATAATGATATAAGGTGGAATTATATGTACTATATATATTAAGTTTCTAAATCAAGTTACTGAACAGTGAATATGGTACAATCCTTTTTCAAAAAAAACCACATTTGCACACATATCAATGGTCTCTAAGATGTTAATGATTCTCTCTATAGTGGGATTATAGGCAACTTTTATTTGGTGTGTGTGGGTGTGTATGTCTGTGAGCTTCATTCAAAGAATGTTTATTTCTTTCACATTCAGAAAAAATATATTCAGAGAATCATAGAAAAATATAAATTAAAAAATCTTTAAAATATCAAACTCTTATTTAACAATCAGACTTCAAGTAGCAGACTTCAGTTTTGCTAAACTGTACAAACATGAAATGATAAAAGCTGGTATAAAGACTTAAACAGTGATAAAAAACAAAGAGTGTTTCCACTCTACATTTTAAAGACTGAACTCATATTCTTTAAACAAAACTATGCCTAACCATTATTCAAAGGTACCTAGTTTTCTGAAATAATTTCAGAAATTGTACTTACAATTGCAAACTACACTGGACATGTTAACAGGAAAGTCGTGCATTGTAACTGAACCAGAATGATCTAGGTTAAATGATCAGTTTTGCCATTCAATGTTGATGTAACAATCTAAACTCCAATTCAGCAAAAATTAAACCATACATATTCTAAGTGAACCAGCAAACAATATTTAAAGTCCAGGTACACAACAGAAATTTAATACTTAGCGAGGTACATACCCGCGATATTTAAATTTTACTCATTGTCTTCTCATACTCTACAAGCTTTCCCCTGAGTTAACACAGACAATCAGAATGACTGCTTTTCCTACTGGGAAAAAGATTGTCTTTTTTAGACTGCAACTTAGCATTAAGCAGCAACCCCCATGGATTTCTTCACACCATTAATGTTAAGAATGCTGCTCAATATTTTAGGCAATATCATCTTTGTGAAAAAAGATTTCTTCTACTTTAAAAATAGAAATATCTGCCAGGCATGGCTTGCATTAGAATAATCTCAGGTACTCAAGAGGCTGAGGCTAGACGATTGCAAGCTCAAGGCCAGTTAGGGCAACTTAGCAAGACTGTCTCAAAAGGGCTCAGGGTAAGGTTCAACATTCCCTGGGTTCAATCCCCACTCACCCTCCCCCACCTCCAAAAAAGAGGGGGAAACACAATGCTGAAGAAATTGTTATCTTAGATGGAAACAAACTTTAGTAATTATGGATGGTTTCTTATCTGTTACCTCCTCTCCAGAAAGCTCTGTCAAGACAAGATATAACTTTTGAATTGCTACATATAGTCCTTAAGTCACTTTTCCTTTTTACTCCTACGAATTCATTCTATTGTCTTTACTTTTCAAAACAAGTATCACCCCTCATTTAAAGCAGTCTGAGGATTAAATGTCAAATTATACAGTATACTGCTGGGATAGTGCTGGGGGCTCAAAAATATTAATTTCACAAGAGGCTCTAGATTTTTAAATAATATAGTTTGATGTATGCTTGCATTCACATTTGCATAGTAAAACTGAACGTGATCCAAATTCCCTGCGAAATAATTAAAATGACCAAAAATGAAAGACTGAATATCAAAACTGAGGTGAGATTATCTCAAGTAGTCAAGGGGAAAACAAATCTAGATCTAATCTGCAATCAATTTTGAAGCCTCATCTGAATTGATGTGTGATTTAACACAGCTTATTAAGTTTTTCTTCATCTAAAAATATCATCAAATACATCTTCTACTTGCAAATGACTTAAATAAAATTAGTTTATATCTTTCTAATACGTAATTTTAACAAATTTTTAAAAATTTTAAAGTAAATCCTAAAGTGAGACCTGGAAATAGGTCCATGTTGCTAAAAAATTCTACAATAAAAGCACACAAGTTAGATAAAAGCCACCAACAATCAGGAATTGGGTACACAGAAGCACTGAAAGCAGGTAATAGGAAGCACTATACTCTCCTGAGTGGCTGCAGGAAGGCAGAAAATGCCCTTGGAGTTGTGTTGTTGACTACAGTGCTTAATTTGTTTGTATACTCTTGAAAACCTACCCATATTACACAGGAAAATCTCACAGTTCATCAGTGCAAAAACTTTATTTCTCCTTTTCCCCCTCCCCACCACTTTACAAGATCTGATATTGTACTTAACCCACAGTAGTTTTTTTCTTTTTATTACCTGTAACTAGGCATGTAAAATGTGACCAAAAACCCTCCACTAACCTAATCTCAGTCTCTTTCCCCACTACAGCAAATTTAGGATAAATCTACAGCATTCACTTACTTTAGCTGGTTCTGATACTGAGGCATACTTTTTTATTTGTGAATCGACACCTAAAGATCTGGCTAACTGTACAGCATTTGAATCATCACTGATCAGTGTCCCAAGAGCCACGAAAAGTCTAAAAATGGCTTCTAGGTCTTGTACAACTTCCAAGATTGTGCTAATTACTGATAAGCATTGAGCTTTTCCTTCAATGTTATGGTCTTTATGAAAACAAACAGAATAGTTCAGCGTCAGCGTAGCCAGAGCAATGTGAATGTTCTTACTGTTCCCTGATTTCAGTTCTACTGCATGGGAAATGAGTGATTCCCTCTGGGACATCATGAGTTTTTGCCCTGCCTGGCCAACAAAGCAATTGCAAAAAGTCCTGAGAGTGAGCAGCTGGTTTGCTGGCTTTCCTTTAGGGTTCAGAAGACTGATAAGATGACTGCTGAAATGAGCCCCTTCCTTTTCATTGCAGAAGTTCTCATTCACAGTGGGATGTTTAATTGACAATCGAAGAATGTCAAGTGCAGGAAATACAATGTCTGTTAGAAAGAAAAATTCAAAAATTAGTATTTTTGAAAAGCCAGAAAATTTTACATGACTTTTACTCAATTTTCAAGGCTTTTATTTGCCCTCTACAAAATTAACATAAGACGACATCATGCTAAATGGTCAAAAACTGAAAACTTTCACTCTAAAGTCAGGAACAAGACAAGGATGCCCAATATCACCACTCTTATTCAATATAGTTTTGGAAACACTGGCCAGAGCCATTAGACAACAGCGAGAAATAAAAGGAATATGGATAGAAAAGAAAGAAGCTAAATTATCGTTATTTGCTGATGACATGATACTCCACGTAGAAGACCCTGAAAACTCCACCAAAAGACTCCTAGAATAACCAAATTCAGTAGCTGAGCAGATTATAACATCGACACTCAAAAATCAAGTGTTCCATACACAAATAACAAATTCACTGAGATAGAAATCAGAGAAACAACCATTCACAATAGCATGAAGAAAAATGAAATACTTAGACACCAATATTATGAAAGAAGTGAAAAGACCTTTACACTGAAAACTACAATATTCTGAAAGGAGACTGAAGAGGGTATCAGAAAATGGAAACACATCCTCTGTTCTTGGATAGTGAAAGCCAATACTGTGAAAAATACCATACTTCCAAAACTGTTACACAAATTTAATGTAACCCCAATCAAAACACCAATAGCATATCTCACATAACTAGAGAAAACAATCCTAAAACACGTCTCGAGCCACAAGAGACCTAGAAACGCAAAAGGAATTCTAGGCTGCAAGGGCAAAACAGGGAGCATTGCAGTCCCTGGTTTGCAATTACACTACAAAGCTACAATGATACAAACAGCATGGTAATGGCAAAGAAACAGACCTGAGGATGAATGGAACAGGACAGAAGATATAAACAACTCCAAGACAAAGGCATCAAATACTTTCATTGAAAGAAAGAGCCTCTTTAATAAACAGTGCTGGGAAAATTGGATTTCCATGTCAAAAATTGAACCTAAACCCTTATCTCTCATCATGGATCAACAGAGTAAAGAAACAACCCACAGGATGGGAAAAATCTTTTACCAGTTACTCCTCAGACAAAGGACTAACATCTAGAATATCTAATGAACTTAAAAAATTAGAAACCCCAAATTTAAAGACCTAATCCAAAAATGAACATCTGCAATAATCAGACAATTCTCAGATGAACAAGTACAAACAGCAAATAAACATATGAAAAACTGTTCAATATTATTGTTCATTCAAGAAATGCAAATTAACACAACACTGAGACTCTATCTCCATCTAGAAAGAATCGCTATCCTCAAGAAATCAACCAATAACAAACGCTGGCGAGGCTATGTGGAAAAAAGGAATCCTTTTCCATTGTTGGTGCGAGTGAGTTGGAAAGACCACTATACAAATCAATGTGGAGATTCCTCAGAAAAGTAAAACTAGTTCCATTTGATCCAGTTATGCCCCCTCTAGGTATCTCCATAAGAAGTTAAAAACATCATACCACATATACAGCCATGTTTCTAGCAGCACCGCCTATAATAACTAAATCTTGGAAACAGCCCATATGCTCCTCAACAGATGAATGGATATAGAAAATGTAGTATTTATATACAATGGAATATTACTGTGTCATAAAGAAGGATAAACTTGAATCACTTTTAGATTAATGGATGCACTTCAAAACCACAATGTTATGTGAAAAAAATCAGACACACGAGTTTAAGCATTACGTTGTTTCTCTCGTGTGAGAAACCCAAAGGGTAAATAAGGAGCAAGATGAAAGAAAGTCACTGGGAAGTAAGAATATGTTCAAATGGAAAGGAGAACAAGGCAGTGGGGAGGGGAAAAGAAAGATGACAAAATGGATTTGGAAAAAAAAAAGAATGGAAAGGAAAAAATAGAAACAGAGCTTTGTATACAGTGAGGGAAAAAAGGCTGAAGTGGGGAAGGGAATGGGAAATAAAGACACATTATGTACAGGTATAAATTCCTTATGATGAAAGTGATCATTATATATTGCAAATGTGTAGTAGTAAAAATAAATTTTAAAAACTTCATTCCATTTATATAGACTGGATTTACCGCTGTAAGAATATGCCACAAAATAAGGAAAGTCTCATGTAATCAAACAGCCTGACATACGATAATTGTACAATAATGAAGTGAATGAATGTAGTAGGAAACCTGGCTTTTAAAAATCTTGTACCAAGACCAAGAGTTGGTTAATGCAGCTTGATAGACTGCTCATAGGTTGGTGGGAGCACTGTAATCAACAGCCTGGGTATACTCTATTGGAATATATGCACTGGACAATCTTGTCACTGTAAGTGAGAAACCCTGACATTATGTGCTCTATAATACAAGGGGGGTATACACTAACATTTATAAAGAATCTTTACAGAAACATACATATAAACCAAAATCTAACTGTGTCATTAGAGGGAAACACAGATTAATATATAATCAGTAAAATCTATAATACAGAACATTTTTGTAGGAAAAAAAATTTCTGTCCAATAAATCAATGGCATAAAAAAAATGAGGGAGTTAGATGTGGTAGCACATGCCTATAATTTCAGCAGTTGGGAGGATGAGGCAAGATGATTTTTAATTTGAGGCCAGCTTGGGCTACACAGCAAGACACTGTCTGAAAAACCAAAAAATAAAATAAAAACAAACAAGCAAAAAACCCCTAACAAATATAGCAAGTATTTGTTAGTTCAAACCACCTAGGTTTAACAGGTCATATAGTTTTTTGGATAGTTTGCAGTTGGTCCACAAAAGGTCTTAAAAATATATACAAATTGTGCATGTAAGGGAATTATTACACATGGTATGACTGAAAAAGTTAGTGAATGTTTAAAGTTACAGTGAAAGACACATTGCCATTAAATTCCCTCCTCCTCCCCCTTGCTTCAAATACACTTATCCCATTGCTCTTTATACCTTCTGAAACAGTTGTGGAAGTCCTTTTCTGTGAGTGTCTTTAGCTGCACTGTTGTGACTGCCTTGATGTGCTGAACTGATTCAAAATGTTTACCTTAGCCGGGCGTGGTGGTGCACGCCTTTAATCCTAGCACTCGGGAGGCTGAGGTAGGAGGAGCGTTGTGAGTTCGAGGCCGCCTTGGGCTACAACGCAAGTGCAAGGCCGGCCTGAGCTACACAGTGCGACCCTGCCTCAAAAAATGAGGGCTGGGAGTTTGGCTCAGTGGCTTAAGCGCCTGCCCTGGCAGGTGCGAGGTTGTGAGTTCAATCCCTGGTGCCGCAAAAAAAACAAAAAACAAAAAACAAAATGTTTACCTTTCATAGGCATATTGACTACATGAAGAGCCAGAAAGTTTCATGGTGTCAAATCCAGTGAATAAGGTGGATGATGACACATAATAATGTTTTTACTAGCCTGCCTTTCTGTTAGATGGCACCTACCAGCAGCACCAACCATTATTTCTGATCATACCTTGTATTCTCTCACAAAAGAGAACTAGAAATGCTCTAGAAAAATGACAAGAATGATGAGGAAATAAGTTTGAAGCAAGGAGGAGCATTTTGATGGGGGTTAAAGGCAATGTGTTTTCTACTGTAATAGCTTAAAAATGTGAATGCTCATCAGGTATTTTAATCATCCCTTCAATTATAGGTTGAGAATTCCTATTAGGAAAATTCGAAGTTTGATTTCAGTGCTAGGTGCTTCTGATTTGGATTTCAAGAATAAAGATGTTCAACTGGCACAGTCTATGCAAATATTTCAAAATTTGAAAAACCCAAAAATCTAAAACACCTCTTGTCCCAAGCATTTCAGATAAAGATATACACTCAACTTGTACCTTCAGATTCTCAAAAAGAAGATTATGATTGTAGTGACTTAGTGACTCTTTACAGTCAAGCTATTCACAAGTTGAATTATTCACATTAATGCAGTAAAGAAACACCAGTAATACTGAGGGAAATGAAAGTTTTCTAATTACATTTTGAAGAGTGTTTATACCTTCAGGCCAATTAATAGCTTTCCACAAAATCTGCAGTTGCTGGGCTGTGGGTTTTTCTGAAGAACTATTACAAATTAGGGAAAGTATCTTTTCAAGAAGCACCAAGTCATCCTCAGTTAACTTCTTCTCTTCAGGTGCAATTTCATTAAGTTCTTTCAGCTTTCCTAGAATGCAAAGCCAAACCTTCCATATTACCTAAATGTAGTTAGCTAGATAATATATAAAAGCCAAAATTTTCAGCAAGAATACTCTACTGAACAACATTAAGACTTTACTTAGCAGTTAAAAAAAAAAAAAAACATAAAATTTTAAAAAGGCCTTTTTTTTTAAAGCTAAACGCTATATATAAAAGAAAGGTCATAGAAAGGTCATTGTGATTATTTTCATTTTACTTATGTTCTAAGAACTTCTAAAGCTTTTTGCTTGTAACAAAGTTTTAAAGTATATTTGTAACCATTTCCAACAGTTTCAAAGCAGCATCATGTTATATAGGCATTTCCAACAGTTTCAAAGCAGCATCATGTTATATAGGCATAAGTGTAAGTCAGTCCCCTATTTGCACAATGAAGCAACTTTTTAGCCAATTTAAGATAATTTCTATGGTTGTCAAAAATAGTTGAGTTAAATGCTTACTGATAATATTTAACTTGGTTTAGTTTCATATACATATTTGACATTACATTATTTAAAATTTTTTATTGAGAAGCAACTATCTTTTCTTCCCATGTTCAAAATTTTCTTCAAATCCTATCAGCTGTCTTTAATACTTGTATCCCTGTCATCACCACTACTTTAAGTTACCCAAAACCATTTCTTGAAAAATCTTTATAAGAATAAAAAAGCCCAAGTACTTGTCAGAAAGGTAAAGAAGATAACTGTCCACATTTTAAAATTTTTATCAATCATAAATGGACCTATTCACTATTTTTTGACATTAAAAATCTGAACATTACCAGGCGTGGTGGTGCATGCCTTTAATCCCAGCACTCGGCAGGCTGAGGTAGATGGAGCATTGAGCTTGAGGCCTGCTTGGGCTACAATGTGAGCGTGAGGCCGGCCTGAGCTACATAGTGCAAGCCTGCCTCAAAAAATTAGGGCTGGGAGTTTGGCTCAGCAGCTTAAGCTCCTGTCTGGCAGGCGAGAGGCTGAGTTTGATCCCCGGTGCCACAAAAAAAAAAAAAAAAAAAAAAAAAATTCTGAACATTAACAAACTACTGAAAACGAAATTCACTTAAGAAATTCCAAAAACAAAAAACCTCTTAGAAATAGTTTAAAAATATCTGAAAACTTACATATGCTTATTACTTTTCTAAAATAAATTAAGAAAATCTCTGAGTGATTTTTATAAAGATAATGTAATGGGTAATAACGACCAAAATTCCCTTCCTTTATTTAAGTCTGAATGTTATCTCAGTTAAGTCTTACCATGGTATTTGTAACAAAAAGAGAGCATTTCTTGGTCCACAAAAAGTTACCTTTTTTTTAGGAAAAAAAAAAACAATTAACCGAAAAAGCTGTCAAAGTAAGTAGAGCAGTTTCATTTTTAATGGGGAACTTAAAACAACCTTTTATTATTTCTAAAGGCCAATAATTTTTGAAAGGTAAGTTCTTTGATTTTTCAAATGATTTACTCATTCATCATCATTTTTTCCTGAAAATATTAACAGATTGGCAGTAGAGCTGGGCGTGGTGGTGTACGCCTTCAATACCAGCACTCGGGAGGCTAACGTACGAGGATCATTGTGAGCTCGAGACCAGCCTGGGCTACAAAGCAAGTTCAAGGCCAGCCTGAACTGCATAGTGAGACCCTGTCTCAAAAAATAGGGCTGAGGATTTAGCTCAGTGGCCCAAGCACCTGCCTGGCAGGTGTGAGGTTATGAGTTCAATCCTCAGTATCAAAAGAGAAAGCAAAAAAAAAAAAAAAAAAAAAAAGGGAGATTGGCAGTAGATGGGCTTTATGTTTTTCTCCTGTAGTTTTTTCCTCATTAAAGTCACCATAAGTCATTTATCCTATAATTGCATAAGGCTTCTTCTTACAAAGTATTATGGGTACATTACCAGATCGTATATTTGCAGTCAAAACAGTTGTGTCTCTATTCATTTAAGTGCCCAATTGCTGATATGATGTAACAGGAGAAAACCTCCAACAATCTATGGGTGAGAAAATTAATTGAAACAGACTTACCTAATATTTGTGTAGGGTTTGCTTGGTCAAAAGTGACAGCCTCTTTTTTAGGGAAATAAATATTCACTGTTTTAGATCCAGCTGACTGGTAGGCACTACTCCCTATTTACGAATAGAAGATTATGAAAATTATAGAGTGATAAGATGAGATTTTTCTAATTGTTTTCACAAAATAATTGGCATATGCAACTACATAGTGCATACAATAAAAATAACATGAAATCTTAGAAAAAGAGGAAAACAAATAATCTACAAGATTTTAGATACTAGTCATTTATATTTACTGGTATCTTAGTATCTGATGATGAAAAAATTGGCATGAGATGAAAATTCAGCAATATTCAATGGAATAAAGTAACTTCAACTAAAGTGTTAATTTATATCTAATATCTTACACATTTTAAATCTCAGTTTATAGTCCATTTTGCTCTAATGTAAAATTAAAATGTTTTGCAAAAAGCAGAAGTAAAAAATTATTTCAATACAAGGATTATCTTAGAAAGGGGCAAAGGTGGATACAGATGAAACAAGAAGTAACTATGCAAAATTAACTCTGTCTATACAACATAAAATATTTATTGACATGGCCAAAGATGAGCTATATAGACACTGACAGCACTCCTGGTTATTACCTATAGTCTATAGTCATTTTAAGGAGAATACAAATTTTAATCAAATATCCAAACAAGTATTGCATAAGGAAAACTTCTCTAAAGAAAAAGTATAGGACACAATGAGAGCTTATAATACAGTGGGTGTTTGGGCAAAGAACATATATGGGTGATCAAAAAAGGTTTACTGAATGCATGTAATAAATACTGTATTTAAAATTTAAAAGGGGAGGAATGGGGCAAGCAATGAGGGTGGGCAGTAACAACCAATAACCTGTTGTCCAAGTAACAAAATGCGTATAACAAAGCAGAACAGTGTGCTCAAAGCTCCTAAGGCAGAAAATAGCATGGCATGCTCAAGAAACTGATATAAGCGTGCATGGCTGGATAGAAGGAAGACAGGAATGTAAGGAAAGAGAAAATATTCAATGCGATGCTGTTTCAGAGTGTTTTAATAAGGGGCAGGGGGAGACACAAACAGAATAAACTGTAAAGAGATCCCTGGCTGTTCTATGTACCATGAGACCAATTTGGAAACTCATTGCTTCATTAACTTAGAAGCTCAGACTAAATTTAATTTAGATAGCTTAGACTAAAGAACACAAAGGTTCAGTATAGCATAGATATCAAATTGTTACAAGAAACTTCTGGAAAATCAAAAGGAGCACGGTTACCTTTAATCTTGCACCCCTCCCTCTCCACGTGGGACCTGAACCCAAGACCACTGCACTGAGCTACATCCCCAGCCCTTTTTTATTTTGAGACAAGTTGCCCAGGCTGGGCTCAAATCCTCCTGCCTCAGCCTCCCAAAGTGTGGGAATTACAGGTGTGTATGCCACCACGCTGGGCCAGTAAATAGCACTCCGGACACATTAAGAAAAACTGAAGGAAAGATTGGAATAAATGGATTTTGCAAGGGACCAGACTTTGCAGTAAAACAGTAGCTTTGGAGCCTGGTTGTGGATTAGAATCACACTGGATGATTATACTACTCTTGCCAAGACCCCCATATAGAGCAATATTTTACCAGTGACCACTTCTGAAGATAAGGTTTGAGTCTACCTTTATTAAGCTCCCTAGAGTCTAGGGTGCAATAATAAGGCAATTTTGAGAAAATTCTAAAAGTCAAAGCAAGAAAATTATTTACTATGAAAATGTAAGCAAGAAAACAACACAAATTTTATTTTCATGAAATAAAAGTTTCAATGAATTTTAAAAATCTAAAAGAAAGAAAAGAAACCAAAACTATGTACCTGTAAATGGATCAACTCCAGTCATGTTAGTACCCGTACTTGCATAACCTGGTACATAACGACCGGCACCTACAATGCAATAATACTCCTAGTAAGCAAAATACAAACTATAAAGTTGAAAAACTTCTTTCTTCACAAATCTTATTTCATTATTAATCACATTTCAGAATAGTGTCTTTACAAACACAAATATGCTATAAACTTAATGCAGAAAAATGATTAGAGCAATGTGCGGTATATCAGTATGTAGCAAGTATCCAATAAATGTTAAGCTATAAAACATAATTTTCAAGTGACAAAATAAACATTAGATAGTTTATAGAGTACAAATATAAAGTTTAATAAATTATAAAAATACAAATGGACTGAAGAGAAAAGGTCACATTGCGATATGTGAACCCTTTTCTACCAAAGTAAAAAGATAGGACTAGGTGTTAGCATGTAACACAACCAGGTAAGACTTTTTTAAGAGTTAGGAATGCTATGACAATAGCCACATCACATCCCAGGTCATGCTTGTGACCATCCTATTGAACAGAGAAAGAAAAAGCATGAAAGTAAGAGTGGCAAGAGAATCTACAACAGTTGGAGATATTCAAAAGCCTGGATCAGCCTCTTAAAGAGTGAGAGCGATTGTTTACACCAAGTTTATACAATTTAGGAGGTGGTATAACTGATGCAGTACACACAGAAAAAGCAAAACAAAATCTAAAAACAATGTAAACAAGAGTAATTAAAACAATGACTGCTAGGCACTGTATAACCACGTATTCATTAAAGTGTTAACTAGATAGCTTTGTAATTTCCACTATTTTAGAAAAGGAAGGTTAAATAACTTGCCCAAGGCATTAAGCTATTAAAAGGTAGAGTACATATTTTTCTAATGTGTTCTCTGCCCACCTGAATGACGATAATCTATTAAATATGGAAATTACCAGAGTCTATACATAATCCAGCAGTACTATAAATCAGCTCTATTTTAGGAAACTTTAAAGTAGTAAACCACACCTAAGATCATTTCATTGGCATCACTGAGTGGGGACTCAGAGCATAGATACTTTTAACTTCCCCTTCGACCCAGTGAATCAGAATCTCTAGGATAGAATATTAGGATATGTCCATTTAAACAAGCTACCCAGATCATTGCAATGGACACTGTAAGTTCAAGGGCTACATAAATTAATAAAGAAAAGAATGAAGATTGACCTTAAGTTGTAAGTCGGGTGGGACACTTTTTGGCACCACTGCTATTAAAGTTGGAAAACAGTAATAATGATAGCTGTTCAATATATTCCAGTCATTTTGCTAAACACTTTCAAAAGTATTACGCCATTTAATTTTCTTATCTCTATATGGTAGCTGCCATTATCTATTTTTTATACTAGTTCAGTGATCTAATGATACAGTTCTTTTAGACATTTTGCATGCTATTTCACATATCTAGTCATTGAATCTTCAGAATTACTGATATTGTACAGCAATAAAATATGATTAGTTATGATGGCCCCTGGAACACTCTTGATTTTGTTGGTAATGGTTGAAGCCTGGTATGTTCCCTGTGATCCAGAAAAGAACGACTGGTGACATTTTAGAACTCTGTTGGAGTAAGTTTCAGAGCATCCACTATTCCTGAACTGCTGATAAAACTATCATTTTATCACTCTTCAGATCACTATTATCATTTGAAACCATATTATATCATCAAAGATTTCCTTCATAGCCATTGTACCATCACAATATTTAGCCTGACAGCTGGTTACTTTAGTATACTTGTTGTCAATGCACAGGGTACAACTATTTCCATCCAAGCTACTAACCCATGCATAGGAAGCTGACTGACAGCAATTCACAACTTCATGACACTGTTTTGATTTAGATATGAAATGTCAGGCTGGTAGTTTAGCTCAGCAGAACAAGTGCCTTCCTGGCAAGTGCAAGGTCACAAGTTCAATCCCCAGTACCAAACAACAACAACAACAACAACAAAAAATTAGATATAAAACGTCCCCTCAAAGTCTCATATCAAGGTGAGAGTCATGGGGATGCAGTACTCCACAGTGGGTTCATTCACTAATGAGTTCAGTAGTTCATTTGCTGTTAGGAAGTGGGGCCTGTTTAGAAAAGGTAGATAGATCACTGGGGTGTAACCCAGAAAGGTGTATTCTTGCTAGCTTCTCCTTTCTCTCTTCTTCCGGCATGCTAAGCAGTAAACAGCTTTCCTGCACCAACCCACTCTACCACACAGCCAGCAGACCATGAAATGAAGTCACTGAAACTATAAAGCAAAACTCCACTTTCCTGAAGTGGTGGGTATATATATTATGTACTAGCAATGGGAAAGTTAATACGATTTAAGGTTAAGTGCTGGCCCAATCAATGGCTAAAAGACAACTGTAGTTTGACATTTTTATGGGTCACACTACCAAGTTTGCTAGGACAGTGGATTTCCATAAAGGCTAGAAATCTCTTCCCAAACTAAGTATATTGTCCAGGTACTCTGCCCAAAGATCCAACAACAGCATCAAAAAAGATAGTAAGAGCCATTCTGAAAATAGAAACTTCTTCAACTGCATTAAAGTCCAACTCTGGTGATTCTTCTCCAATAAAGTTGACTCTGAGGCTTGCATACCTCAGCAAGTATTAATTCACTCTGAAGGCTCCAGAAAGGCATCACTAATTTAGATTAGGAAGAATCTTGGGTAGATGGGTAGAATGTTTCCTTCCATGCTAAGTCAAAATATGATTAGACAAGAAGTCTTGATTGTACTGCTCCATCCAATATCAAGGACTCTCATGGCTTTTCCTCTGCATGTGATTGGTAGCATCTCACCAATGGTAGCACTCATGTTGTGTCTTGGTTGGTGGATTCCCTATTATCTAATTTCACAGATAGGAAAAAAAAAAGGCTCAGACAGGTTTAATAACTTGCTAACTTCTCATAGCAAATAAGTGGGAGAGCCAGGTTTTGAATCAAGGTCTGTCAGACTTTAAAACCTGTATTATTAACTATTGTGCTTAAAAGTCATGAGAAAATCTACAAAAGCACTCTAGGAAGAGTCAATAATTAGAAGTTAAAGAAAAAGACATTGTTTAGAATTGAAAATATAGATTAAGGGAATTATCAGTTACTAAATTCATATCTTTAAAATGTAAAGGCATATAATGCAAAATGTTACCTAGTGAAGGGATGTATTAACCAAAAGAGTATCCCACCTGTAAAAGGATCTGCTGTTGGCACTGCACTGGAAGATCCTGAAGAGCCTGGCACATACCGACCACCACCTATGCATGCAAAACAAAGGAAAAGCTTAAGTACACCAAGATTTTGAATTTCATAAACACAATGCTTACACCAGAAAAATCTAAGTTTACAGAAAAACTAAACAGCAAGGTGTCACATGCATGCTTACACTAGAAAAATCTAAGCTTACAGAAAAACTGAAGAGCAAGGTGTCACATGACAGTACAGAAATTACAGTTAAAAGTATAGCTAGGAAAAACTAAAATTTCAGTGGTTCTCCAATTTTTGTTTCTTCACTGCTTTTTTAAAAATCTTAACCCCAGCATATATTTGCTAAAATAACTGAGTGCAAATATGAAAAGAGGACTGCAGGTAATCACTGACATAAATTTATACACACACACTCACACACACACATATACACACATACATATAATAAGTTCCTATCCCTATTTCTATATAAATTCATGAGAATTCCTGCTGTTGCGGCTGCTATCAAAACCACAGGCATTAAATGTTGACCTTTTAAAGAAGTCCTGCTTCATTATGTGTCAAACATTATACTCTGTGTTGGAGATCCAGCATAGAACAAAATTCCTTATATCTACTCAAGTTTACAATCTACTGGAGAAAAGAATTATGAAGAAGATGAGTACTATGAAGGGAACAGATTTCTGTTTATACATTTACAAGAGTGTGATGTGTGAGAATACGATTTGTTGGTACCTATATGGAAATAACCAGGTCATCCTCAAAACAGTGAGAATATGATTAGTTGGTACCTAATGAAATAACCAGGTCATCCTCAAAACAGTGTGTAAGGATGCTGATAAAGTTACTCTTCAAAGAGCAAAACAAGCCAAGTGGTTGCTAGCTTTCCAGACAGAATCAACTTCTTCAATACCTGTCCTTCATTCCATAATATAGCTTATACAGTACAGCAATATGTGTTCATTCTAGTCCTGAGTCTGAAATTCCAGCAACAGAAACATTCAACAGAAATATACAGGCACTCAGTATTTAATTTTTTTTTCTTTTTGGGTTAATCACAAGTATTTGGCGGGTTAAATCATTTGCAGTGAGTTACTTTAATAATTCTGTTTAAATCAACATGCAATTAACTTCATTATATGACTGAGCAATAGATTTTGAATTAGAAGATGACCTGTGAGATGATGGAGTATCTGTGAGGGAAGAACAAATCTATGTAAGAATTTGAGACAGAAAGATGACAGGGAGTTTTTGCAGAACATGAAAAGCAGAATTAGAAATGGCAATAGGTGGGCAGGAGGTGCAACTCATTAGTAGCATGCTCAACTAGCATGTGCATGGCTCTGGATTCAATACTCATCATCATACACAAAGAAATGAGAACAGAAAAACATTAACAGTAAAGTATCTAATTCAAAATTTTTTATAGAGTAGTCCTTGTAAAAAGAGAAAACACTCAAGCTGGATGTGGTGGCGCATGCCTTTAATCCCAGCACTCGGGAGGCTGAGGCAGGAGGATTGTTGTGAGTTTGAGACCAGCCTGGGCTACAAAGTGAGTTCAAGGCCAGCCTGAACTGCATAGTGACACCCTGTCTCAGAAAAAAAAAAAAAAAAAAAAAAAAAAAAGAGAGAAAACACTTATTTCTTCCTGTACTTCAGTTTCCTGGATTCTCACGGAAATACTACTAGGATCAAAATCTAATTCTTGAAAGTCAGAATTCAGACTAATACTACTTGGATTATAATTTACAGATTAGGATGAGGTCCTAACCTTATTTATAACATTTTAGATACTGTGCAGTATACTATGTTACAAACAGCTAACTTAAAATTAAAATCTGGCATGTAAATCACATATCCACAATTCACTCCTAGAGTTGATGTAGAACTAATCAAGTTTTATGTGAAATCAATGTCCTTTTACTAAATTTCACTATAATATACATTTTAAAAAATAAAAACTAGAATCTTGGGGTAGAGCTCAGGATACAGCATGTATCTTCCATGTATAAAGCTCTGGGTTTGATCTCCAACACTGCAAAAGAAATTTTTTTTTTTTTTTTTTTTTTCCCAGCAGTGGGGATTGAACTCACAACCTTGCGCCTGTCAGACAGGTGCTTAGGTCACTGAGCCAAACTCCCAGCCCTGGTTTTTTGAGGCAGGGTCGCACTGTGTAGCTCAGGCCGGCCTTGCACTCCCGTTGTAGCCCAAGCCGGCCTCGAACTCACAACGCTCCTCCTACCTCAGCCTCCTAAGTGCTGGGATTAAAGGCGTGCGCCACCACGCCCGGCTGCAAAAGAAATTTTTAAAAAAGAAAGCTATATAAAAACTTTCAAGTTTCTATTTCAAATGACTAAAAAAAAAGGTTATTAATTTTATTTAGTGTATAGTGAGGCTGTACTTTTTTTTTTTT
>RJWM01002599.1:96993-109203 GCA_004363535.1 Dasyprocta punctata | reverse complement strand
GGCACCAGGGATCGAACTCAACAACCTAATGCCTGCCAGGGAGGCGCTTAAGCCATTGAGCCAAATTCCTGGCCCTAGTTTTATGAGACAGGGTCGCACTATGTAGTTCTGGCCGGTCTTGCACTCACACTGTAGTCCAAGTGGGCCTCGAACTCCCAACGCTCTGCCTACCTCAGCCTCACAAGTGCTGGAATTAAAAGCGTGTACCACCATGTCTGGTGTGAGGCTGTACTTTTAAAAGAACAATTTGTAATTATTTCTACAAATGCTAATAATAATTTCTTTCAAATGCTAATTTGAAGGTTAA
Organism: Dasyprocta punctata; assembly: GCA_004363535.1. Taxonomy (NCBI): domain Eukaryota; kingdom Metazoa; phylum Chordata; class Mammalia; order Rodentia; family Dasyproctidae; genus Dasyprocta; species Dasyprocta punctata. The sequence goes on along the minus strand of RJWM01002599.1, from coordinate 108,896 downwards.
CAATATGAACTTGAAATAAAACCTCCTGCAGACCTTGATTTTTATTTAAACAACTATTCATAAAAGGTATTTAAATTACCAGGAAAACTGGGCATGGTGGCATACACTTGTAATCTCAGTACTTGGGAGGCTGAGGCAGGAGAACTGCCACAAATTCAAGACCAACCTTAACTACATAGCAAGACCCTGTCTCAAAATACTAAACAAACAAATAAGAAATTACCAGGAAAATCAACCATACTGGGGTACAACTCAGTGGTAGTATGTGTCCTTGGGCACACGCAGGCCTTGGGTTTAATCCTCAATACCAAAAGGGAAACAAAACAAAAAAAAACCAAAAAACCAATACTTGTAGAAGTACAGAAAATTTAATACAAATCCTAACTCACCTGTAAATGGATCTGAAAAACTGCTGTTCTCAACTCCCAACATTTGACCTTTTGTGTTACCAATAATAAATTTAGCTACTTGATCCAAAAACATGGGATTCAAATTATTCTTCTGCAAGAAGTTGTATGCAGTCATCCAGGGATCATCACTGATATTATATGGTAATTTATATGTTGGTCCACCTTCATTGACATGAATTGAGAAAACATAATCAAATTCCTATAATAGGAACATAAACAAGAAAGATAAATGATTACCAATTTGCCTATTCATATATATTGACATATATAACATGTTTTGTGCTATTTTAGTAATTACAGTATTGAAACTTTCTCCAAAGTACAGTGCTAAAAGCTTTCTCTTTGGCTGATAAAGACTAATAGCAATCATTTTCATGTGCCACAAGATTACTATTTCATTGGGGGTGGGGTGAGGTGGATCACAACTATCTATTAATTCCACAGCTAAAGAAAGGTTTCTAATTGATCTGATAGTACAAGAATCACCTGCCACAGTGCTTATTCATCAAACCATGCTGGCATTATAGGCACTGCCTGCAGGGTCCCTCATATCTTGAAAAGTTAAATACAGTTGAACATAAAGCATTAGATGAAAGATGGCACAGACACTCCTATAATGCTTGGGAACAGTTATGTATGGAAACTTCTAAAGGATAGATAATAGCTAATTTTTCTATTACACACAGCACTCTCACCATGTAAAGTTTTTTAAAGTTTTATTTTATTTTATTTTACTTTATTTTATTTATTTTTAAGACAGGGTTTCACTATTTTTAAGAAAGGATTTAGGCTGGCCTTGAACTCACTATGTAGCCCACACTGGCCTCAAACTCATAGTGATTCACCTGCCTCACCCTCCGAAGTACTGGTATTATGGATATGTGCCATTATACATGGCTGGAAAGATATTTCTTAAAAACCTATTTTAAAACAGGGAAAAAGATAATTTTTCCACAGTAATGTATTTTATGTGTCAAAACAATGGGGAAAAATTTATCAGCATGGGGAAAAGAAAGCTTTAATTGTTTGAGATGACAATTAGAAAGCAGAAATTGACATACTTTCCCTTCATATAAGACTTTTCCAGATATTTGCTGATTAGCACCAGATGAGCCAACAACATCACCGATTTTCATCCACCTCCCTTCACTAACACTCCACTGATAGGCTTCAACGTTATCTCCATCTCTGATGAGGCGAGTCTGTCCTTCTCTAGTACCTAAAACAAAAATTTGAAGAAAAAATGACACAGCAAAACTCAAAAACAGTTATATAGAAAATTCTTAATAGTAAAGTTTATACATAAGAGAGTATATACTTTGGTTTGTAAGAAAATTTTATTAAAAGCTTTTAAAATGTAACTCTACTACAAGGTAAAAGAAAATAATGGTTAAAAGGGAACTTCAATAAATAAAGGAAAGTGACTCTACTAGAAAGTAACTGGCCCATCAAAAATAAAACATGTTTTATTACCAAATATCTCTTGCTAACACATTTCACTTCCATAAACAGCTCTCTAGTCTTCCAATGGCTCTGGACAAAATGTGGAAGAGTCTGGTATCTCTTTCCCTTAGTCGCACAGCCAATCCTTTAGCAATTTTCATCAGCTCATTCTTTAAAATATACCTAGAATACTACATTTTCTAAACATCATCCTTACCCCGTAGTATAAGACACCATCATTTCTTAGTTGGACTGATTCAATGTTCTTCTACTCTTGCTTGTCTGAGACAGGGTTTCACCATGCAATTCAGTCCAGCTTTGAACTCACTTTATAGCCTAGGCTGGCCTCGAACTCTCAATGATTCTCTTGCCTCAGCTGGGATTATAGGTGTACACCACTATATGCAACAACCTACTCTTGCTCTTGGCCTACACAATTTTATGTTCAACCCAACAATCATAGGAATGTCTTCAAAAGTTTAAGTTCTAAAATTTTTCTACCTGAAAGCCTTCAGTGGCTTCTCATCTCGTCCATGGGTAAAAGCCTAACTCTTTCAGGAAGTAGACAAGACCAAATATCAACTGCCTCTGCCATCCTTCTTGACTTTACCTTCTACTAATTCCTCTGGCTTCCTTGTCACTCCACTGCAGGGACAAACCCTTTTTACAGCTCATGTTACTTTTCACATAGGTCTTGTCAAGCATGGCTCTTAGCATTTTTTTTTTTTTTAGATAGGGTAATGTCACCCAGAGTTGCTTCCAACTCCTGGCTGTGAGCAAGCCTCCTGTCTCAGGCATGTGCCAACATGCCCAGTTATTCCTTTGTTTCCTTAAGGATTTGAGTATCACCTTCTCAGCAAGGTCTTTGGTGGCAGAGAGAGCTATCACAGCTGTCTTCTAAAGAGTCGCATTTCTCTTCCATGGGGCAGAGTTGTAGTTGCCTAGTCAGAGATTACAGTATCCAGCCCCTTGCATCTTGAAGCCACCTGATGCCATATTATTGCATAATGATGAGTGGAGTGTAGATGGGCTGGAGACTGGCTTAGCCCATCATCCTTTAATTTCACTTTTAATTTGCTGTTTTGGCTGAGTAATTATGAAAGATTCACCTTCACTCAGATAAGAAGTTCAGAAATAGAGGATGAAGTAGGTTTTTCAGAAAATGTCAATATTTTACAAGTGGTAGTTCCTTAAAGGTTACCATGTAGAATCTGAAACCATATCAATGAATTTTTCATGCTCTTTTACACTGAAACCCATTGGCTTATTTTCCACTTCGAGTGAATCTTCAACTAGTGTAAATACCATTTCCTGGTTATTTAGAAAATATTATTGCACTGACTTACTCAGATCTTCTGCATATTTAAACATTTTACTATTTAATAACATAAAAATTCACGTTTGTTAACATTACGATCTGTATTATTAGAATGATCTTTTACATGTTGGAAAGTTATTAAGCTCCCAGCAACAGAAAAAAGATTTCAATTTTTGCAAAAGCTTGAGTATTCTCTTTGGCCCCAAATATTGTCAATTATTTTCCTTAAAGTGACCTGCTTATTCTGTACATTTTCAAAAACATCTGACAAATGCCTAAACATGAATAACCCCAGTTGTTCCTTCAAATAAAAATGGCATTCAATGAAAAAAGTAGTAGTTCCATCTGTACCTCAAAAAGTACACACCCCTGTGATCCCAGTATTCAGGAGACTGAGGCAGGAGGATTGTTGTAAAAATACTCAAAAATCAGTATCTGGCAGTAAGAATAACAATGAAACACTAACAAAATAACATTTTTTCCTTATCACTCCAAAAGGCAAACATGGTGGCATTTTTAACTATGAGATACACTGAATTATTTACCAGGTTCATTCAGATGTTCCCTCCCAGGAAGCTGTTCAACATTAATGTCTCCTAAATCACCAGTTTTGGAATCAATGGTTGCTTGAGAGAGCTCTTTTTCAAAAGCCTTAATTTCCTCAGCACTTGCTGTACGATCTGCTGATTCTGTAAATACTCTAATAATGCCATCACTGTAAGAAAAAAAGATTTTAAAAGTCATTACCATAGTGTATTAACACTGTCACATTTAAATGACCTAAAGCAAAATCTATCTATATTTGTTAATATGAGAAATGTTACTATGTAATTATTGCTGAGTATAATAGTATATATATATTCTTTTATTTAAGAGAAAAAAAGATACATTTAAGAAAGACAAAAAGCAAAAGAGACAAACAACTAGAGCAAATGCACAACAGTAACATTATAGGTTTACAAAACAGGATGACAGAAACTTGACAATGGCTGCAATGTTGTGTATCGGTATCTTCAAAATGGTTGTTTACATTAACAGATATAGACATGTAAAATTGATCTAATCACGTAACTATTAACTGTTCTTTCTCAATAACTAATACATTCGGCAGTATGTTTGTTTTATAACACTATATTGACATTAACACATATTACTCTACTATTTCTGCTATTTGAAGGAGAAGTTACTGGTAAATGACAGGAAATATGTATTTAATACACTTATCAATTCCAAGCAAAATTATTTAGTATGAAAACAATCTGGAAATATACTACTCACTTAAAGTCAATGTTACATGGTATCACAGTGTAAAGAAAAGCAATGGAATGGTTTATTTTATAGATAGCATGTTTGGTCTTTCAAAGGAAAAAAAATGGCTTCATGTCTAGACTGGATGAAAAGTCCTCAACCTCTATTCTCTCAAAGATTATATTTCCATGATTTCTCAATACTAAATTTGCAAGTAGAAGAGTCAGTTTGGCTACTTTCAACTGTATTAATCTTACTTAATTCTACAGAATACTTTTTTATTTAACTTTCTATAAACAAATCAGTTTGACTTTTTTGATTGGTTTTTCTTAAACTTCTAAAACACTTGAGACTTGGGGAAACAGGACTCAGCCAACAAATCAACCCCTGCCTCAGATAAAATATAAAATCCTTCTACTTCATTAAAAATTACATCCCTTACAGTCACTCCTTTCTTTTTTTTTCTCTGTTTCCAATGCCAGGGCAGTCTATCAGTCTATAATCCTTTCCTTCATCCACTTCCTCAAAGAGCCCTTTATCTCACCTTATTTACCTTCTGTTCTATCACCTTCTACCAAAATGTGATGTCAAAAGACTATTAACACCCTTCAAGCCAAAACTAAATGCTTTCTAAACTGTCTACTTCTTGACCTCCTCAAGCATTTTTGACACTGATGAATTTCTCTTCAAAATTTCTCCTTTTCCAGCTCCTTGAATTTTGACCATCAAACTTACTGTTTAACCTACTGGCCATTCTTCATTCGTAGTATAGTATTGTGTTAAGGTTTTAGTCTTCTCTCTACATTTCTTCCCTCAATGAAAGGTATCTAGGACTTGCTTATGGCAGTTGTGCATAAATCTTTACGTTAGTCTCAGTTTACACACTAGGCTCCCGTCCAACTACTTAAAATTTATTCATTGATTGGACTATAAATACCTTGCACCAACCACAATGTCACCATTGTCTAGCACACAGCAGCACCATATGGACTGAGCTGGAAGTCGGATTGTTTGAGCACATTCCCCATGTTTCCATATCCTCAGAGATCTGTCTTCTCCTGTTGTTGCAAAATCTAAAATTAATGAAAAATAAAGTATATTTATAAACACCATCTTTGTATATATATTGACATTTTTAACCCTGCTTTAAATTTTGATATCTTTGCCACTTACATTTTTAACAATCACATTTTTTATTTATACCATATATTGCACCAATAAATTATAGTCTTTGCTCAGACACTCATGAACAATTTTTATAACTGATCTGAATTAATATAAAAATGGTCATACAATTTTTTTCTTTATAAAACAGGTATATAGAAAATAAACCTACTAATTTATTCAGTCACAACAAGAAACTGATTTAAGTAATCAGCCCTCCTCCTTCATCCCAAGAATGTGATGGTATGGTGCACAACAGAAATTTTAACACATAAAATAATCTTACCTCTGTAATTTGGAAAAATAGATATGCTATAAATATAATTTGTATGTCCATAATACACCTCAAGACACTCTCCAGTGATCTGCCACTTTCTAATACTAGCATCATTTGCACAGGAAAGAAATTCTGTTTCATTCAAAATTGCCAAACCTCTTACACAGTCTTCATGCCCTACATTTAAAAAAGAATAATGTAAATCAATATATAATTTGCTTGATAGCTTTATGTATTTTAGTAACATTATAAATTATATCTGTGAATGTAAATAGTAAAAACTGATTTTTCAAGTTAGAGAAATTTCATCTTTATTTTCTGGTAAACGAAATCTGTATTTCAGATTTGACCTGGTCCTGACAAGTTATTTTACATTCATCATTATCTTCTCAAAGAAAAAAATTTTTTTTGGTACCAGGGATCGAACTCACAACTTTGCTCCTGCCAGGCAGGCGCTCATGCCACTGAGCTAAATCCCTGGCCCTCTTTTCAAAATTCTTTTTTCCCTAAAACCTTCTAGAAACAGTATTTTGATTTTAATTCTTCATTTTCATCGGACAATTCATTTTCAGTTTTTCTTTCCCAATAAAAAGGGTTGTTCATAAAAGATAGACTACTAAAATATAACAGGACTATAGAATAAAGGGTAAATATTTCCTACTTAAGAACAAAAATTCTCCAAAAACTGTGATTCAATAAAGGAGCTGAAAGGTCAAAACTTTCCCATGCATGATGGGTGCTATGGCACAAAACCATAATCCCAGGGAGATCACAATTTCAAGGCTGGCCTGGGCAACTTAACAAGACCTTTCTGTAAAATAAAAAGGGGTGGGAGAGTGAAGTACATGAGGCCCTAGATTCAATTCCTAGTACCATAAAAGATAAAGAAATACTTCCCATACTCAGTATTTATTGATTTAGACTAGTCATCACAAATTAATAATGACTTGATATCAGTTGATCAACTGATCAAATGAATTTACTGAAATAGAAACAGAGGGAAGCTTAATTATAACACATTATTCAATTACCATCTATGGATACTTTTATCTGCACAAAGGGACTTCCTAGAGTAGTATATAGGTTGTGGTCACCTTTTAAGAGAGAAAAACAGTAAGAAAACTTATACCAAACAGCATGGTGATGCACACCTGTAATCCTAGCATGCAAGGAAGCTGAGGCAGGATTGCAACTTCAAGCCTTACCTGAGCAACTTAGCGAAACCCCATCTCAAAAAACAAACAAACAAACGAACAAAAAAATAAGGGCTGGGGATGTAGATCACTGCAAAGGTCTTGGGTTCAATATGTAGTGCACACGCACACGCACACGCACACGCACACATACACACACACACACACACACACAGAGCTTATGCCAAAAATAAAACTGTTCCACAAATAAATCAAATAAATATTAATATTAGCACAGGGGCTGGGGATGTGGCTCAGAGGTAAAGCATATGCAAGGTCCTGGGTTCAATCTCCAGCACATACACACATACATGAAATTAATCAGCAGATGCCTCAGCATAGTATTTAACAGCAAGAGTTTTTTAAAAATTCCTATCACAAAATCACATTAACAAAGTCCACAATGTGTTAACAATAAACAATGTATTTCAAAATAAATAAAGTTGTGAAGATAACATACCACTGACCGACCATTAGTAAGGTCTATGCTTGAATTTTCAGCCTGAATATGTGAAAATAACAACCAAAAATATAACTACATATCAAAAGTTGCATACATTAGCTGGGGATTTAGCTCAGCGGCATAAGTGCCTGCTTGGCAAGCATAAGGTCAGGAGCACGATCCACAGTACCAAAAACAAACAAACAAAAGTTGCATACATTATAATATAAAGAAACACGTGCGCACACACACACACACATACACATTATTACAGCTCATGAGACAGTTATTTGTTAGCATATACCTAGTGTTTTTATGGGGCCTCATTGTAACTTTTAAAAAGGCATGTAATTTTTTTAGAAAAATCAAATGTGCCCAAAATAAGTGTTTCAAATATACTGATTTTTTCAAATACTTTTTTTTTTGGTACAGTGAATTTAACCCAGGGCCTTCACACTAAGCTATATCCTTTACCTTTTAAAAATTTTCTACTTTGAGACAGAGTCTCATTAAGCTGCTTAGGGTGGACTGGAACCTGTGATCTCCCTGTCTAAGGCTTCCAGAGTGCTAGGATTGCAGGTGTATGCCACCACACCCAGCTTCAAATATAATTATAAACTTCTAATCTTTCCAGAGAAAAAAAAAAAAAACCTGAGCAAATAAGTAGTAATGATTATAAAAGCTGTCTACCTGATCTCACCTGAAAAAGTTCTCTCACATCTTCCAGCCTTCCACAGTTTAATAGTCTTGTCTGCTGATCCAGTTAACATTAAGCCCTGTTCAGGTAAAATCTTTACTGCCCATACAGCCGCTGTATGACCCTATTAGTAAAACAGGCATCAACTTAAATTGCAACAGAATCATCACACTCATTTATTATCTAGAATACTTCCAATTAATACTGTACCTGTAAGGTCATCATGCATTTGTCATTCAGCCAGACTTTAGCAGTGGTGTCCCATGAGCCACTAAGTAATGTCCCAAACTTTCCAGATGAAAGACTACAAACTAGAGGGGAAAAGTCCTTGGTTAACATATCATCAAGTAGAAAAAAGTTCAACCTCACAAGTTATTAAAATATTACAATCTAAAATAAATAACAAAAAATACTGCAATAAAAAAAGCAAAAAAAAAAAAAAAACACCTTTGTAAAGTGACAGTATCTTAGACAATTAAAGATGAACTCAATGGAGACAAAAGAGAATATAGTAAACAAGGACACACGGTCTTGTGCCAAGGTGCTAGGCAGACCTGTGCCACCTATAACCGGTTTGACCAAAGGGATAATACTGAACCTCTGATTCACAGTTAGTGAAACTATTATAGGCAGCTGAGTTAATTAGAAATACAGGCAGTCAGCAGGGTTGGGTCCTTGAAGTGCAGTGCAGAAGACTAGGCATCTTGTGACCTTGAAGGAGACAGACACCTCCTGCTATGTGGGCCAGACCGCAAGACAAAAGATCAAATACACTTCTATACTATGGATTGATATTGTACATCAGTCTCTACCACCATGAGGAAGCCAAGAGTCACTAACCCAACCCTCTACAGCCAAAGGTCCTGTTCTGTATTCATGCCCACTTGTTATGTGACTCACCTTCCCATTTCATCCTAATTTGATCAATTTTACCTGAGTAATTACACTCATAATCATATTGGTTGACCATAGTTCTGTTCCACCTCATGCCCACTTGCCTTGCGAGTTCCCATTTTTTCCCACCTTAGACCCGACTTACCTCATGGTTTTGCTCTGTAAGAATCCCTAGAAAAGCCAGGGTCCTTGACAACCCACTTGGGACCCTTTCTGTCTCTCTCAGACAGGAACTTTTTTTCTCTCAATAAACATATTCTGCTCTTAACCTCCACTGTTCCTAAAATTCATTCTTCCATTTTAGAGAACATGAACTTGTACTGGACATCTCGTAGGTGGGGAGTTTCATTCCCCTATATTAAAATGAGTCAGTCAACAGGACTAAGTAGGCTGCATGGTCCATTCTGTCTCTAAGACACAACAGGAAGACAATGTAAAAGATTTTGAAATCCTGTTTATACAGGCAGTTTGGATCACTTTCATTAAAATGACACACACACCAAAATCTGGAACCAAGATCAACATTCAACAGTAATGGAAGAGTTAATTAAACAGTTTCTTATCTTGTGTAAAATTATGCAAGATAACACTATAAATATGAAAAATTATCTTAGAATGGAATGTCCCAGAAAGTCAAAGAAACAAAGAACAATGAACCAGGAGCCCATTTCTTGAGACCAGAGGGATCTGAACACAAGTCTCCTACTCCCAGAGCAGGGGATACATAAGAGTCACTCACTTGAATTTCAGAATGGCTATAGACAAGAAACTGTTATCTTGTACTGTTTCCTTTTCTGAATGAGAACATTCACTTTGATTATCCTAATCCTTTTCCACAAACATATAATGGATATGGGTGACATATGCACATTTAGCCCACAAGAGTGCCTAGTGATTGTTAACTTTAAACCTCATGTTGTGAGTCAATGGGTATTTTGAATTGTTTGATGTTGGAGAAAAGTGGATTTGTTTTACCTGTAGGAGAGAAAACAAGCTGAGTAATTGGTGATCAAAAGTACTTTCTTCCTCCCTTTGAATTTAGGCCAAAGCATGTTGAGGGTCAATTCCCAACCCAAGCCAAACCAAACCAAACAAAACAAACAAAACCAAACTGAAAGGAACACTCTTTGCACTGAGGAGATAAGAAGGCAGCATTTAATCTTTACACTTGAGGACTGTTGGATCTTCATGCCAGTGTTGTGGGATAATTCCTCAAAGGCAACAGCGCTGAATTTAGAAAAAGTTTATATAGAATTTAGAAGTGGGAGGTACAAAGCAAGTGACAAAATGTTACATAACTGGCTCCATACATTGAGTCATATATTGACAGGCAGGCTAGTCTTGAAATAACAGAAACACTCCAGGAACAAAGGGAGGGGACCCTTACAGAGTAAGCATAGTTAAAGGCATTACCATAATAGAGGGGGCCCTTGAGTTAGCCCAGGGTACCTTAAGGTATAGACAGTTACTCTGACTCAGTGCTCATAAAAGGTATGCAGCTGGGCTGTAGACACTGTCAAGGTCAACTGAATTCAACAGAAACTTCGTCAGAGACGTCTAATTGATCATGAAATATCTATAAATTTGCTGTCTTATAAATGTGTTCCTACATTGTAACTGTGCCCCAACAGGCATACTTGCCTTAGCCTGTGGATGAAATGGTAGCTTATACTGCAAAGGTACAAGCTTTTAAGGGCCAGTGCATTGTTAACAATGTTGCCCTTTTGTTGCTGCAGTAACTACTAGGCAGACACACAGTCCCTATCAGCCTGAGTCACTCAAAAAAACCTGACAAAAAGTTCCTTTACTAATTTATCTTAAACACCTAGAGTGAATGAGAAATGCTCTTTTGTTGTCACTGAGATCTGAGAATTGCTTGTTACTCTGCCATAACCCAGCTCATCCCAACATACATGTTGTGATATTTGAAAAAACATTTCAGCATACAAAATCAACACACCAACTGGTGCATTCTTACATACCAACAATAAACTTACAAAGAAATAAATCAGGAAAACAATTCCATTCCCAATAGTTTCAAAAATAAGTAAGTACCTAGGTATCAACATAACCAAGAAAGTGAAAGACCTCTATAATAAACACCATAGTACTTTAAAGAAAGAAACTGAAGGATATTAGAAAACGGAAAGACATCCTTTGTTTTTGGATCAGCAGAATTGATGTTAAAACTGCTATATTACCAAAAGTGATCTCTAGATTCAGTGCAACCCTTATTAAAATACCAACAATATCCTTCACAAAACTAGAAAAAAAAAATCCTAAAATTCATGTGGAACTAGAAGAGACCCAAAACAGCCAAAGCAATACTGAACAAAAAGACTGAAGTGGGAGGGATCACAATTCTGAATTTCAAGTTACTCTACAAAGCTTTGTAACAAAAACAGCATAGTACTGACACAAAAATAGAAACATAGACCAATGGAATGGAACAAAAGACACAAAAACAACTCCATGAACCTTTAGCCATCTGACTTTTGACAGAAGGGCCAAAAACATACATTAGAAAAAAGAGAGCTTCTTTATTTACATAAATGGTGCTAGGAACACTGGCTATCTATGTACAAAAGAATTAAATTAGATTCATACCTCTCACCCTGTTCTAAAAGCAAATCAAAATGGATCAAAGACCTACATATATAAAAAGAAACTTTAGCTAGGTGTGGTGGCACAAGCCTGTAATCCTAGCATACAGAGGGGCTGACACAGAAGGATTACAGGTTTAAACTCAACCAGGGCAACTTAGTGTGTTAGGAAGAACATGTTGCAAAATTAAAAAAAAAAAAAAAAAAAAAAAAA